>JACERP010000439.1:0-60828 GCA_014080715.1 Scenedesmus sp. NREL 46B-D3 | reverse complement strand
TCACCGCCACCTCCCTCTGCGCCGCCATCACCGTAGTAGCCGCCGTCAACCGCCTCGCCCCCTTCCCACCCCTCCATGTCCATGTCCTGCATCTCCTCCTCACCACCCTGCCACGCCTGCTCCCCCTGCAGGCCAGCAGCAGCGCCAGCACGTCCAGCTGGGGCCATGTCCTCATCCTGATAAGCAGCACTGCCGCCACCCAGCTGCTGCTGCTGCGACCGCCAGCTCTGCCCCTGCCACGCTCAGCAGCACGACCGCGGCCCCTGCCACTGCCAAACTGCAGCTGCTGCTGCTCTTGCTGCCCCTGCTGCCGGCCATGGCTCCAGGCATTAACACCCCTGCCACCACCTCTGCCCTGGCCCAGGCCGTCGTGCTGCTGCTGCTGCCGACCGCCCCTGCCACCACCACCGCGGCCTGCAGCACTGCCCCCACGCCCGCCTCCACCACCACCGCCACCGCCCTGTAAGCCGCGGCCGCCCCCGCCACTTCCCCGGCTGCTGCTGCTGCTGGCCTGCGCTGCCGCTGCCCTTTGTCCAGAAGCCCAGGCGCTCAGTCACAGAGCCCAGCCGGCTGAAGATGGGTGATCGGCTCTGCTGCTGCTGTTGTTGCTGCTGCTGCTGCTGTTGAGGTGGTGACTGCTGAGGCTGCTGTTGCTGCTGGCCGCCTCTTCCCCGCCCAGCGACTACGCACACAGCATAGCAGCAAACAGGGCAATGCAGTGCCGGTGAGTGCCTTGCAAGTGTTGCTGCAACATGCACATCACAGTTGCACATGTTCACGGCTCACATGGCCTGCTGTGACCAACAGCACCCCTGCCGCGCACTTGGCTGCTATGTACTGCTGCTGCTGACTGGACGTGCTGCACAGACGCAGATGCATGCACCGCTGTGCATCTGCTGTGCATCTGAACAGCGAGTTGAGTGCGTGCAGTGCCAGCAACGATGCCTCACCATACGGGCCACCGCCTCCCTGCGCGCCACCACGGCCCTGCAGCAGCACCGGCAGCGGCAACAACAGCAAATCCACCGCAGTTGGTGCCAGTGGCAGCGGACAAAGCAGCCACACAGGTGCGCTTGAGCGCTGCATATATTGAGGCGTGCTGCACACAGCCCAGCAGCAGTTTGCGAGCCCGCAGCCTGCCTGCTGTGGCATCACAGAGGCGAGCAGCACTGCCAGCACCAGCTGCAGGGTGTGGCATGCCGGGTGAGCACCTGCTGGTTGGGCTGGTAGGGGCCGCGGCTGCGGCCTGCTGCTGCCCTGCCACCTCCACGCCCACCAGCAGCAGAACCTTCTGGTGAAGCCAGGCGGCCAAAGACGCCACCACCTGCGCATCAGATGTTGGAGCTTGCATCAGGGGTTGCGCAGGCAAGTACTGCTGCAGGTGTGCCTGTGCTGTCGCTGCCGGTCCTGTTGGTTATGCAGCTGGAACAGCGCGTGGAGGCAGCATTCATCAACCACACCTTTTAACCAATTCTGTCTTCATACATTGAGTAAGTCCTCACCTGCTTGCTGGCCTTTTCCGCGCCCTTCAGCTCCTTTCTGCTGCTGCTGCTGCTGCTGCAGCAGCACAGGCGCAACAGCCGCAGCACCTGATTGTGTCAGAGGCTGTTGCTGCAGGCGCAACCCACGCTCAGACAACACGTTTCGGTCGTACCTGCGCTCTGGCTGCAGAGCCCCACTTGACCTCGCCACCACCTGACCCAGAGCCAAACTTTGCTGCTCCAGCAGTTCCAAAGCCGAATCCGCCTGCCTGCTGACCCCCTCCTTGGCCAAACATGCTGAAATATAATACTAACGTCGCATTTCTTTCTCTTGATGCATGGTGTGGCCGATTGCAGCGGGTAATCTGTTCGAGATGAGGATTGCCGATGCCGTGCTGTAGTGCGAACTACCCACTGGGGTGTGCTGCTATTCAATTCCTATGCGTGATCCAGACGTGTGCAGAAAGCTCCCCTCAGCAGCAAGGAAGGTACAAGACCGCAGTGACATTAACCTTGAGGTACAGGTGTAGGTGATGTTCAGGGCTTCAGTTTGAATTGCATGCAGGACATCATCTATGATGCCTACAACCACCATTGCTTGGGTGGCAAACGACAGAAACCCAGAACTGCAGTCGTTTGGCCACAACTTGCAGCTGCAAAGATGCAGCCGAATGGCTGGCTGTTGCCTGTGAGGAAATGTTTGATCAA
Source organism: Scenedesmus sp. NREL 46B-D3 (assembly GCA_014080715.1). NCBI lineage: Eukaryota > Viridiplantae > Chlorophyta > Chlorophyceae > Sphaeropleales > Scenedesmaceae > Scenedesmus > Scenedesmus sp. NREL 46B-D3. The sequence goes on along the minus strand of JACERP010000439.1, from coordinate 58,639 downwards.
AACCTGCAAGCCAGCATCTGGGATAGTTTGACGCGCTGCGCCACAATGTGCTACATCAAACACTCAACATGACTAGATTGTGTTCAACACTCTCATGCTCGTTTCAAAACCTATAATCAGCAAGCATCACAAGGCCATGTGTACAATGCCATTGCTGCAGCAGCAGGGTGGCCGGTGATGAGGATGTTGTCAAGCGGTGCAATGCAAAGCCTCTGCCAAGGTGCTGAGCAGCAAACAGCAGACGCCTCCAAGGCACACCTGTAGTGGCAATGGCTGACAAAATTTGCATGATGCAACAGCTGTTTGCGCACTGCAGTATGAGCAACATCACCTTTGGCAGTGGTGACTGATACCTGCTCCAAACAGCTTGCACTGCAAGCAGGCTGCCTGTGGCCCAGGGACTGATCTCAAACATGTCCACACGATTCCTCTCAAGTCCCAGAGTATGCACACAACGCGAGTCATATCCTCTACAGCAGCAGGCTACTAGTTGCCAAAAGCTACCTAACAGTTGAGTTGCTTAGCTACATTCAAAATGCTGACTACAAGAATGACAATACTGCAAAGGAAGAGCTACATACAAAAAGCTACACGCTCGATGCGTCATGCCACACCCCATGCAGAGTGATGGATAGCACTAAGAACCATACAATACACATATGCAGCACAAGCACGGCTGTTGCTATCAGCAGCTGTGAACTGCTCTTTGCAGTCTATGTTGGGATCTGATGTAGTTGCTCAGCACACAACATAGAGGCCATTGCGTGCCTGTTGGAGGGGTTTGATCCTCAGCTCAGCAATGGCTTGCACACCGTCTGCTGCCCTGATTGCTTTCACCTCAACGCGACGTTGGCACACACATCGGCCTCATGTCCAGCTGGCATGCAGCACCAAACACGCTGCAGAAGGCCGATGTGCCTGTGTTGGCACATGCGTCACAGCCACTTCAGCAACAACAGACAGGCACCAAGCCCCACCAGTCGTGGCACCGTGCAAAGTGCGCCCCACTGTGTACAGCCCCCGCTGCTAGCCGCTTGTGGGGGAGCAGCAGCCATTCACAAGCGGTAGTTCCTGCAAGCCTGCATGCTGGCACACTTGTTGAACGCCGACAGCCCGTAGTAGTCGCCATAGATGATGCCCACATCCACGCCGTAGTTGTCAGGGAAGTTGCTGACGGCATGCTTGAACAGCGCTCTGAACGCCTCGCCAGGCTGTGCCAGGTACTTGGGTGATGCCAGCGACTGCAGCGTGCGCACTGCTGCACACAGGTAGCGCTGCCCACACTCGCTGTCGGTGCCGACAGCCTCCGCCAGCGTCAGCAGCGCAAGCGATGCGATGCCTGCGGCGCTGCTGTCTCGAGGGCCGTCACGCTCCGGCTCGAACGGTGCACGGAAGTCCCACACGGGCACAAAGTCGCCGGGCGCTCCCGGCTGGCTGGCCAGCAGCTCCAGCCACTTGTCGCTCACCTTGCGCGCTGTGTCCAGGAACTCAGGCATGCCCGTCTCAGCATACGTCAGAGCAAAGCCCAGCAGCGCCCAGGACTGGCCGCGCGCCCACACACTCTCATCTGCAAAGCCTTGGTATGTGTAGCGCTTGTTGATGAAGGGCGGGCGGTTCTCTGGGTTGTACTCCACAATGTGGTAGCTGGTGCCGTCAGGCCGCACATGGTTCTTGGCTGTTGCCCTGGCATGCTGGATGGCCATGTCGCGCCACGTGGCTGCTGGGTCTGTGTCCAGCCGCTGTGCGGTGACAGCGTTGGGTGGGCCCACATGCTTGGCGCCCCACAGCAGAATCTGGACGTTGATGATGAAGTCTGAGAGGGAGGGGTGCGCGGCAGGGGTGGTGCGGCAGGGTTGCAGCAGCGTGTAAGAGCACCGAGGAGGCAAGCTGTGGTTGTTGATCACACAGCCAGCCAGTCGCTATGTCTCTTGACCACAGTGCTGCCTTGCAGCAAGTGCTGTGAGAGTACAACTGGTAGCTGGAGTCAGAGCATGGTTGTGTTTGCTGCAGCCAGGCGCTGCGACATGCATGCCAGGCTGCAGTGCCGCTGTGCCTGGGTGCCTGGGCCTGCAGCAGCTCATGCAGTGTGGCTGCCTACGCAGCCGGTGCGTGTGCGGCCCAGGCAGCTCCTGCTCACCAACGATCACCAGCTGCTTGTACATGTTTGTGGCGCCGCGCGGCAGCCAGCCCTGCCAGCTCTCCACTGTGCCTGTGTCGGGGTTGAACGCCCACGACAGAGCCTGCAGGGGCAGCAGCAGCCACATGCATGCGGCAGCAGAGGGCCCTCAGCTTGCGTCACGAACACATCAGCCCACAGCTGGTGCAAGCTGGCAGCTCCATATGCCTGGTCTGTATGCGCTTCAGCAGCACATAGTCTTGCAGCACTAGCACAGCAGTTCCGCATTATGGAATCCTGCTGAGCTTGGCAAGTTGCAGCAGTATGCTGTTGCTGCGGCGCGCACCTCTGCTGCTCCCAGTGCCTGGCGCAGGTCCTCCGTGCTGTTAGTCACGCTGTAGCTGTGTGCAAAGGTTGGCTGGTAGATGAAGCCCAGGTCACGCTGAGCAATCCAGCCCTGCGACCGCACAGCCAGAGGAAACCAGCAGAGTCAGTGTTTGTGTGCCTTCACATGATGGCCGTGATGCCTGCCCTGCTAGAGCATCTGCTGTCGAGTCTTACTTCAGATCCCTGCAAGCTGCCAGCATACATATACTCTGTCTTGATGGTTGTGAAACACAACAGCGCAGTAGTGCAGTGGCGCTGGAGAATTGCAGCGAGACAAGCTGCGCCAGTGCTGCTGCTGCAGATGCTGCTGCTGCTGCTGCTCCTGCCTTTGCTTACCCTCTGCAGGTTCGCCAGGTCTGCCTGCCACTTTTGGGCCAGGTCTTGCCACTGCTGCTTGCCGGTGAGGCTGTGCAGCTGCCACAGCACGCCGCCAAAGAAGCCTGACACCCACTTGCCAGGCAGTGCCACCTTCCACTCCCCGGAAGGGAACGTGACATCAGGATAGCCGTCACTTGGCTGCAGCTTCTGGGTTGTGGCCAACGCCTGCAGATGCATCATTTCAAAACATGTCACATGTCTGCAACCAGCCATGGCTGCTGGGTGTACATCATGCACTGCAACTTAAGAGGCCTGCGTACGATGGTAGCTCTGTAAAAAGTGTCGCAAGGTGTTTGAGTGTTTCTGACTGTGTGCTACTGCCAAGCATGAGATGACATTCGAGCCCAGCTGCTGCTGCTGCCACTGCTGCTGCCGCTGCTGCTGCTGCTGCCACCTCAGCCTCCTCACCTGAGCCTCAGCCACCGCCACAACTCTGTCGATCAGCGTCTGCATGGTCTGCGCACCAGAAGGTGCAGTACTCGCCTCATTCAAGGCGGACTCGGCAACGACACCACGGCCGTGAGCGCCCGTCACGAGCGTGCCAGGCACTGATGCTGCGCTATTCGTACATGCTCCACGGCACATAAGCTGACACGGTGACGTATTCATGCACTGCAGGTCTGCAGCTCTTGCTGCAGGAGCGATCACAAGTGCCACGACCACCAACCACAGGCACCACCTGGTGACCATGCTGTGATAGCAACTGATGGCCATTGAACAGCACAGCACGTGTATTGTTTTTATCAAATATTTAATTACAGATCAAGGGTAAGGCATGTGTGGCGCCCTGGATGCAGTGGACACGGCAAAGGATCCGGCAGTGGTGTGGCCACTAAACATTTAGGCTGAGGTATGTATAAAGCAATAATATATGCAGCCCCGGCCGTGTGGTGGGCCCTTTAGTAAGCATAGGAGTAGAAGAGAGAGATACGCTTAGGTTACAAGAAAACTCCTTAACGACCGCGCGATCCATGAGCTAAACATGCTAAATGTGCTTTATTTAATTCTAAAAAAATTGCCTCATTCTAGGGCTTGCGTACGTACGTTCAACGGGGGTAGGCCGCTATTGAAAGTACGAACGTTGGCTTCAAAAACAATTTATGTTAATAGTGCACCAAACTGCTGAATTAGTGCAAATAAACAACTGTATACTGCAGGTTGTCTGTCTAGGTGCTGGTACTGCACGATCCACAAGATCCCTCGCTCCTCTCGCATCAAAAACGCGGGGAGTTCGGATGGTGCGCCAGCTATTCGCGGACAAATACTATGGAGATACTGAAACAAATTAACTCTAGTACTCCGGTCCTGCAGCAGTCTCTGTCAAGCTTTGGATAGCTTCCCCAGCAGCAGGCTACTGCCGGCAACCACCGCTGAGCACACCGCACAACAAGGGTGCTGGTTTGAGCGCCTTCTTTGTTAGGTTGCATACCTATTAGTGACTCATGTCAGCTGTTTCGTTGTCATACAGATGAAGATACTGCATCTTGTTGGGACAAAGCCTTTTTTGCTGGCAACTTTCTTGCTGCAGCACTGCGACGTGCAACGAGAAACAGAGTCCGCCGGCCACAAGATATCTTAAGAAATCCGTTTTCTAAGCATACTATAATATCTACAGCACATGCAGCGGTTACATGGCTGAGATGGGGCTCTGTCAGTACGGCTGCCAGTATCAGTAATCATTGCTGATGCGGCATCGTTTGGTAGGGCATGCCCAGCGCCTGCGGTACCAGCCCAGTTAGGCATCGCCGAGGATATGAATACAGTACATTACACCTTCCTGGCTCAGGCAAGCACAGCAACCGAGAGTTGAGGGGTTACTCATGAGTACTACTCATGAGAACTGAGGGGTTACTCATGGGTTACTCATGATCAGCAAGCCGATATTTTGCTCATGTGGGTCATCATCATCATATTACCCATTCAAGCCATAGCATCAGCGCCATCGGCCCCGTGCCCCAACCGGGCGGAAAGAGGAGGGAGCACTGCTCCAGAATGTTTGCATGCATTGCGCACATTCAAGGTGGTGCGCAGGTGTCACGGGTGCCTCCCCGCCCGGGGTGTGCACTCGTTGACACATCTGCCCTTCAATTCTCTGCGCTACAGGAATGTTTGGTTATTTGAGGCCTTGCTGTAGGAATGCGTGCCTGCATGGCAGCCCACTCGGAGCACCAGGAGAACTTGGGCGGGGGTCTCCTGGTCCAGCATTGCTTGAGGTACGCAATTGTGCATTTACCTGGAGCCCAGGAGCCGTTTAAAACTCGTTCTATAACATCCCAAGACTTGACAAGAAAAGCAGCAATACACGGTCACACCATCCGACATCTTCCAGAACTGCCCCAAATATCATCAGATACAAAACACAAAACCTTGATTGACGAACCAGCCATGGACAAAACGCTGCGCAACTTTTCAGCGCAACCAGGCAGGGATCTGATCTCAGCATACATACTATCCCTCTGAGCAGAAGTATGCTCATGAGGGTGACAATTTTCGCACCCAGTCTCCTTCTTTCACCATTTGAGCGAGTTGAAGGTGCAGAAGGATGTCGTGTAGTGACCAAGTGGAGGACGGCTGCTGCGCGAACAGTGTTTAGGGGTACTTGCCAGAGTGCAGCGCGCCAGTGCGCTAGAGCCTACGGCAACTGGCCGAATATTACTTAGACTGAAGGTTGATGGATCTAGTGGTTGCACTATGAGCCTGTCATTGGCTCGAAAAACGGGCGATGTTCCTTGATTCCAGGTGTAGTGTGTTGTTGGAAGCCACCGGCGGTTGCACCAGGTTCTGAATCTGGGCTATCATACAGGAGAAGGGAGACCAACTCTGCGGTTGATGCATACTGTCCACGCACGGATCTGCTGTGCCAAGTGCCATGCCTGCGCTGCAGGGCACCAGCTGGTGTTGCAGCTTACCCTGCAACACTAATTAGTTATTATTGTTATAACAGCCATCGCCCAGCAGCCACCGCCCACATCATGCGTCCATCATTCATGTGCCGGCAGTGAGCCTGGCGGTAAGAAGAACTTGAAGACACTTTGCCTGCCATGTTCATGCAATGTCAGCTAATCTATGCATGGCCTGCACACACCACGGGGTTCTTCGGCAATACAGGGCCGCCAATAACACAAGCCTCAAAACACCCATCATACAGCACAAAGGGTGACGCATTGAAGGGGGACCGGAACATTCTCCAGTGACACCAGTTACACTCTGCTGCACCACGCAATGCTTTTACTTGAACGCTGTTGGACACTATGAAGCAAACACCCACACGGAAGCAGCAACAGCTGCATGACGTGCATGATGCTGCCATGCTCTCAGCCCTCTGCTCCAGCATGATCTGAATGGCCTGTTCTAGATGCAACACTGACAGACAAATTGCTAGGGCTGCTGCTGCTGCGGCTGTTGCTGCTGCGGCCATCAATGCTATTGCTGCTGCTGATAACCCACAGGGCACCTGCCCATGGGCCGCCCTCATTTGCAGGGCTGCCACCTAGGCCATTCTGCATGCCGGGTGCCCTGCTGCTGCTGCTGCTGCCGCTGCTGGCGGAGGCGCTGGTTCCGCGCTGTGCCTGCCACCTCCGTTGCTGCGGCACGTGCTGCTGCTGCTGCGGCTGCTGCTGCTGAATACTGCCAGCTCTGCTCTGCAGCAGACCGTTCTGTTGTTGTTGTTGATGCTGCTGCTGCTGCTGCTGCTGCTGCTGCTCCAATGTTTCAGCACCTGGCTGCTGCCCTGTTGCTGCTGCTGCTGCTGATGCTGCTGCTTCATCCTGCAGACTGTGCAGCTTTCGCAGCAAATCCTCTTGAGCCGCTACCTGTTCAAGCAACAGCTGTGGCTGGGCTGCTGCTGCGCACTGCTGCAACTGCTGCAATTGCTGCAGCAGCTGCTGTGAGGGCAGCAGCCGCAGCTTCACCAGGCCAGCCAGCAACCCAGTCAGGCTCCACCGCTGCTGCTGCTGCTGCTGCTGCTGCTGCTGCTGCTGCTGCTGCTGCTGCTGCTGCTCAGGCAGTGCTGCCTCCAGTGCCTCTACCACAGCAGTGCACCAGCTGCTGGGTGGTCGTATGCGAGCTGCGGCCACATAGCCCACCAGCTGCACCAGCACCTGAGCCCGCACAACGCAGCACAAGGAAGGCGGCAGCCAACAGCAAGTTCAATGTCAGCAGCCTGTGCAGCAGAAGCGCAGGTCATCGATACTTTTAAGGCCAAGCAGATGCCTGCAGCGCAAAGAACATAAGACGCGTGCTGTAAACAGCATAATCAGCAGCCTTCCTGAAAACCCAACTGGATGCCAATGACTTGCTCTGTAGCATGCGCGACACCCAGGCACAGGACACCTGCTTGCCATGCAAATGCCCCCATGCAATTCCTGTTGTCAGCTGCTTCTCACCAAACCAGTGTCACCCCGCGACACAATGCTAACCACCCACCCACAAGTGACACCAGGTTGATGCCCGTGCAAGAAATATGGTGGCCAACATATGCACACAAGCAAAACAGCAGAAGTGCATTGCCCCTAGCAATCAGCCCGCCGTCAGCAGTGCCGCCCACCACCACGCCACCCACCTCGAGCGGCATCTGCTGCGCATGCGCCGTGCTGTGCGCCAGCAGCTGCTGCAGCCAGCGCCCGCCCAGCACCACCCGGCAGCCACGCAGCCCTGCCAGCAGCAGGCCCAGCTGGCCATGGCTGTAGCTGGACGGCAGCACACCAGCACTGCTGCTGCTGCTGCTTGGTGCTGCCAGTCGTGCTGCCAGCCAGCCTGTGAGTGCACCTCCAGCTGGCCTGTAGCCGAGCTTGCCGAGGCACCACACCAAGCGGCACAGCGCCTGCAGCAGCAACGCAGCCACGCAGCAGCAAGGTCATGTTAGGCTGACAGGCACACACGTCACTGGGACACCCAAGACGCAGGAGCATGGTCACTGGCCCTGCCAACAACAGCAGCGCCACTCAATGTGTGTGCCGGGCTGCCCCAACCCTGCCACTGCCACGCCACAACCCAGCTGGCCCCCCAACCCCCACCCCCACCCCCTGCCTCCACCGCCTCACCTGCTGGTCCAGCTGCTGTGCTGCCGGCCGCAGCGCATGAAGCAGCTGGCAGCACCACCTGTGGCCAGGCACGCCGCCCAGGCGGGCGGCAGCAGTGGCCAGGCGCACCAGGTCGGGCCCGACGCTGCCGGCAGCACTGCGCGGCACACCAGCGGCCGGTGCGCCAGCAGCAGCTGCGGCCTGCTGCAGCATCACACGCCGTCGCTGCTGGCCCTGCTGCTTCTGCGCTTGCTTGCGCTCAGCTGCGGAGCCCATGAGCGAGCGTGCAGCTGCTGCCCCTGCTGCTGGGCCAGGCGGCAGGTCTGCTGCTGCACCTGCTGCCTTGGCCACGCCTGCTGCCAGTGCTGCCTGAGTCCACGCTGCTGGTGGCCGCTGCCGCTGCTGCACTGCCCCCTCCAGCGTCATCGCCAGGTCAGCAAGGGTGAACTTACAGCTAAGAAGAGGCTGCGACGCTGCCCAAAAGTCAGACCAGAAACCCTGGTTGCGGACTGAGTGGCCCAGCCGGCTGAGTGCCCATAAAGATATTGCCAGCTGCCGCGCCTGCAGCTGCTGGTCATCCAGCTGGGCTGATGAGGCACCAGCCCGGCCTGCTACTTGCTGCTGCCCGCCATTGACTGCCTGCTGCTGCTGCTGCTGCTGCTGCGGCTGCTGCTGGTGCTGCTGCTGCTGGTGCCGCTGCAGCTGCTGCTGCAGGGCTGCTGTGCATGTGTGCAGCCACTCAGGGTTGGGCTTCACACCAAGGCAGGCCAGCGACCACAGCAGGCTGGCTGTGTCCCTGCTGCTGCAGCAGCCAGCAGCCAGCTGCTGCTGCAGGTGGCGCAGGGCATCCAGCAGCCAAGCGCGCGGCGGCAGCTGCTGCCAACGCGCAGCAGCAGCCAGCAGCTCTACCAACAGGTGGCCAGACACCCCACTGCCTGCATCCTGCGGGTGCATGATCTGCTGCTGTGACTGCTGCAGCACGATTGACCGCCACGCATGGCGTTGCTCCTGCTGCAGCAGCGGCGGCAAACTGCCTGACTGCTGCTGTTGCTGCTGCTGAACCGGCTGCTGTTGCTGTCGCTGCCGCTGCGTAAGGCTGCTGCTGGTGCGGCCTGCTGCCATGCCCAGCTGAGTGGTACTGTACAGCAGCTGCTGGAACTCGTCACTGGGCGGCTGGCTGGGCGCTACCTTGGACCAGCCATACAGGCCCATTGCCAGCTCTACCAGCGCAGGACTGCTGCTGCTGCTGCTGCTGCTGTTTGCACCTGCTGTATCAACAGCATGCTGCCCATGATTCCTGCTGCTGCCGCTGCTGCTGCTGCTGTGGAAGCACGCCTGCGCAAGCGCCTGCTGCCACGCCTGCAGCCACGCAGCCGGGGGCTGTGCATCCACAGCAGGTGCCAGCCGCCCCAGGGCCCACCCAGTCATGCCCAGCTCAGCAGCGCCCATGGCGTCCAGCTTGCCCTCACTGGCGGCCCACCAGGCGGCAAGCCAGGCGCTGCTGGGCTTGTAGTGCAGTGAGGCGAGCACCGCCAGCAGCAGCGCACACTCCAGCGCTGACGCATGCGGCAGCTCCCGCTCTGCTGCTGCTGCCAGCTTGTGCACGGTGGCGTATGGCGCAACGCTGCCGCTGGCACTCAGCTTGGGCAGGCCTGACAAAGTCATGACAATGTCCTGGGCCTTGAAACCTGGCAGCTTACGCAGCACATTGGCCACCAGTCGAGCTAGCAGCTGCGGTGCAGGCAGCACCTCCAGCAGTGCCAGTGACCAGGCCAGTGTGGCCAGCTCCTGCGGTGGCATCAGGTTGACCAGCTCAAAGGCAGCTGCACACACCTGCTCAATCAGAGGGCCGCAGTATGCTGCAGGCTCACCGGCTGCCTCAATGAGTGCGCTGCTGTACAGCACGTTAGCGCAGTAGCGGCCATCCACACGAGGGAGGCCTTGCGCCAAGCCCTGCAGCTGCAGCAGCACTGCGCGAGGGCTGGGGCTGCTGCTGGGCTGGCTGCTGTTGCTGTTTCCAGATGACAAATTGCTGCTGCTCTGCTGTCTGCTGCTGCGAGTGGTTTCACTGGTCCACAGGCGCTGCAGCGTCACAAAGCCAGCGCTGACGTGTATGTGATTCAGGTGAGGGCCGTGCTGCTCCAACAGCGCCTGCAGCTGGGCCATGCTGCGCGCACTGCTGATAGCAGCAGTGACAAACCCCGGCTTGTCTAGTGCTGTGGTGTCCTGCTGCTGCTGTTGTGTGCCTGGGTGACCAAACACGCTGCTGCTACTACTTGCAACTTGCTGCTGCTCCTGCCAGTCTTGCTGCTGCTGCAGCTGGTGACCATAGGACCCAGATAGCTGCTGATACTGCTGCTCCTGCTGTTGAAGTGGCGGCACAGGCTGCTGCAGCTGCGCTGCTGCGTGCTGAGCAGTAGTGCCGCTGCTGGTTGCGTGCCTGCTCACACATCGCTCCCGCCACACTGCATGACCCTGCAAGTAACACCAATAAAACAGTGCTTTTACGTTTACATCTGGTGCGACCTTGTAATACATCTGCTGTGGGCAACATGCTGTGCCGATGCAAGGCTGGGAGCAGCAGTAGCAATGGTAGCGACAGTCTATGCTTCCATGCCAGAGGCTTTGACCTGACCTCCAGTGCATTACCTGAGGTGCAACCTGCAAACCCAAGGGGCGACTGCTGGGATGTGGTTGGCGAAACCTGCAGGCAGCACAGTGCGTGGTAACTCTTTGCTGTCCAGACATGCGGCATTCGCTGCTACCCCACAGCTGTGCGTCATTTGCAACTATAAAACATGATCCCCCTCAAGTCACAATACTGGCCTTTAATACAGCAGCATCGTTGCTGCTGGGGGTATCCACACCTGCAGCCCAGCGAGAGCTCTCCCTGGAGGAGAGCTGCATGCAGCCACCCCACAGCTGACATCCCTAATGAGCTGATTGCTGCATCTAAACGTCATAAACCATCATTAAGGCTACGCTGCTGGTTGGATTGGCTCAGGACCACAGAGGCGAGTTCCTAAAGGCTGTGGTGGAGCTTCCTTCGCTGTTCAACCTAAACGTAGTTTCAATCAATGACGTTTGACCATGCTAACACCCCCAAACGTCAACCAACTTTCCTCAAGATCGACCGGCATACAGAGGGGCGCAGGGAAGTGTCACAAGTCCACAGCAGGCGCATATCCATGGGAAAGCTGCAGAAGGCACCCATGAACCAACGGAGTTTTATGCTGCTGCACACCCAGCCATCTGGGCAAACCTTTACATAGCCATTCGTCACCTGCAAGTCCCGATCTGTTGCTCCAGGTTTTCCACCACATGACACAATCGCGAACGTTGCGTGATACGCAAAGGCAACTGGGCATCTGGCTGCGGCCTGTCTGCAGTTTCGTAGCTTGACATTGAACAACACAAGCACTGCACCAGCCACAACCACCCCTGCAGCTGAAGGCAGCAGCCAGTTGTCTTATTCATAGAAAGCTGTTCAGCTGCCTCTGGCCATCTGCCTTAGCCGGGAGACACGGGTCTGCACACAAGCAACAGTGGGAAGGGTGTGCACACACCTGCTTGAGCAGCCATGTCCATGTCGAGCAGCATCAATGCGGAGGAGAGACGCCTAGCGCAGCAGCGACAGCAGGACTGCCTCGACGCAGCCATATTTGCGGGTTGCAAGGCTGGTGGCACAGCCCTGTTTGTGTCTGGCGGGCTGTGTGCTGGGCTGCTGAAGTACTCAGAGGTGGGCGCTTGGTGTGTGATGCTGGTGTGCTTCGCGGTTGGCAGCATGCAGCACCTGTTCAGTACAATCGAGTATCCAGCCCCAAACGTAAGTTGCATGGTGATTCAACACTCAAACCCCAGGGAGCCAGCAGGACATGTGATTACTTTGTCAGCACAGCGTGATGCAGCTTAGTTGTGCTGGGTAAATGGAGCAGCAACCTGCAGCCCTGCAGGGCCAGCCTCACCAGCCACAGCCTCTGCTGCTGGCACCCTGCTGGCCGTCGCTGGACTCTGCGCAGTTCTTCCGCAGCCACTTCACGGCAGGCGCCAAGGCCAGCTTCATCATGCTGCCTGTGTTCTACTCCTTCTGGTGGGCCAGCGAGAAGTCTGTGGCGCGCTGCTCACAAGACGGCAGCAAGGCGCGCTTCAAGAAGCTGCTGGGCATCAGCAAACCAGTGGCGGCAGCAGCTGACAGCAGCGCATAGTGAGCAGGTGGCAGGCTGCCTCAGGCTGGTGGTCAGGACCAGGTGCAGCCGTCATGCATGACAAGCACGTGCAGCTGCCAACGCCAGCATAGGCAGCGCTCCAGCTTGCTAACAGCACAGCAGTTGTCTCTTGGTGAGAAGCAGTGATGCTCCCTGCTGTTCTTGTTTGTCGTGCAGCTTGACATGTCGGCAGCTACATGGTGCTCAGGTGCTTCCCATGCAAGCGATTGGCGCTGCAGCCTGCGCGTGACGGCCAATCGCGCTTCTCCTGCTGCCAAAGTGCACTTTGGCCTGACCCAAAGACTTGCTGGCAGCAACAGCATGATACAGAAAAACGTGTACAAGCTCGTCACAGTTTGAGGGTGGTACATGCAGCAGTTATCAATGTAAGAGGTCTAGTCAGTGGCTTGCAGCTGGACAATGGGGTGCATGGTTTTCTTGCTTTTGCCCAGCAGGTGCCCATGTCCACTGATTGCAGTTGCATTGGTGCTTGAGGGACTGCATGTGGTACATACTGCACATGCTGGTCATTTTGTACAATGGTTAGCAACTGTACATCTAGATTTGAAGCTGGTGTCAGGCGGGCTGCGCTGCACGACACCTGGTTGCAGTTGCTGCAGTGCGCAGGCATTGATGAACCCAGCCGTTGAGCTGCCCACTGCGCTGGCAGCCACTGGCAAAGTGTGCTGCCCTTGCACGCCATGTGACAACTCGTGAGGCTAGTGGGCAGCTTGATTTGGAAGACATGCTGTGCATGGGTAGTTCATCACATGCGCAGTTTGCGACTGCTGGTGTGTCACGGCTGCATGTGTTCAGGCGTGTGGGCATGCCGTCATATCATGCCTCGCTCGGGATGGTCGTGTGCCTGTTGTGCACAGCATTGCAAGCGTACAATCGGTGTGCTGTGGCACAATTTTGTCATGCTGCTGCTCTTGCCTGTGGTATAGACAGCAGCCTGTTTATCGCCCGTCAGCCAGCGCCAATCACATCATATTGTTTTGATGGGGTGCTGTCTTACCGTCAGCGCAGTCAACATGAGCACCTGCGAATGAGGCTGCTGGGATTTTTGCATTTCTGTCTGCTTGTGCTCCGATGCATCCATGATAGGAGGATATTTTTCAGGGACAGCCAGGCTGGCAGCCAGCCCATGTGGCTTTCAAAGTACACGGGTGTACATTAGCAGCAACCCTGGAGAGGTTTCTATGTTGCGTGTCTACACGTGTTTGTACTGTTGCTTTGCTGCGTACCTCAAGCCTGCATTCCGCATGCAGAGCAACTTGCTCTGCTTTGTGCCCTGAGCTGCTTCGTTACTGCAGGTGCCGTGCCTGCCACCAGCTCTACCTGTGTTGTTGTAGTACATGTACTGCTCCCGGCAGTGTATGCAGATGGCTGCGGTGTAGGTGCAAGTATCATCATCATATTACCCATTCAAGCCATAGAATCAGCGCCATCGGCCCCGCGCCGAAAGAGGAGGGAGCACTGCTGCAAGTATGGTGCTTCCTTCAGCCCAGCTGACCGGCCGTGTCCAAAATGTATGACAGTGTTCCTCAATGCCTTGTGTGTTACATATGTACCACTGTAATGCAGCGTAGGTGCTGCAATAAATCAGGGCAGTGTAACTGGTGATGCTGTACAGGGCAGGGCAACAGCTGAGCCGCTGTACGCCTGCAGTTGGCTGAGCTGTTCATCATCATCATCATCATCATCATCATCATATTACCCATTCAAGCCATAGCATCAGCGCCATCGGCCCCGCGCCTCACCGGGGCGGAAAGAGGAGGGAGCACTCTCCAAAATGTTTGCATGCATTGCGCACATCCCAAGACTTGACAAGAAAAGCAGCAAAACACGATGACACCATCCGACATCTTTTAGAACTGCCCCAAATATCATCAGATACACAACGCAACACCTTGATAGATGAATCAGCCATAGACAAAACGCTGCGCAACTTTTCAGCGCAACCAGGCAGGGATCTGATCTCAGCAAACATACTATCCCTCTGAGCAGAAGTAGCAGGGCAATCAAACATCAAGTGTGACAAAGACTCAACTTCTGCACCACAACAAGGACTTCCTGAAGTGGAGTTAGCTCTGCGACCCCCAAACTGACTAGTACGCTCATGTACACACAGACAACCCATCCGAACACGCAACCGGTCCGACCGCCCGTGGCTGGGCTAAAAAAGCAACTGGAATTGACGGATTTGTGCGGGTGGTTTCGATCGCCCAAACAATGAAGAAGAGACTGGGTACAACTACAAGAAACCCTCATGAGCGGAACAACGGCTCGCTGGGCTAGTGCCTGAGGCAGGTTCAGTCCTGTACTACTGTATTGTATTGTATTGTATTGTATTGTATTGCAACAGCAATTCAATACCACGTGGTATTGCCACTGAACGCAAGTACGGCCTAGGCCTCTTGAAACCCATAGCATCAACATGAGTGGGATGCACATGAGCCACATACCGACTCAGAGTGGAGTGTTCCAACGTTTCACATGCAATCCTTTTAGCATGTAGTCTCCTGACCTGCTTGTTGACATGGCTCTTGCACGCACTGGCTCTGCCTTCCGCGGTCACAACATTCACACCATGCTTGCACAGCAGGCTCTGCACATACTTGTGCCACGGTGTCACCGCCACAGCACCACTAGGACGCCTCCATTCAGCTGTGAACAATTGATTTGGCAGCCGAACCCCCTGCTACGCTGAATCCTGTAGTAGTACTCCACAGCCCTCTGATGAAGCCACATATGCAACGGTTTCACAACCCATTCTGCCAAGAGAGCTGAAGAGCATGGGCGCTCCTTGCCACAGCGCATTGCGCATTTGATGATGTCTGTCTGCACTTTGTCAATCAGCTGCAGTTGCCTAGCTGAGGACGGAAACCAAACCTCACTGCCATATTCAACAATGGGACGGACACACGTCAGCAACAGTATGCATTTAACCTCCACACTGATGCTGCGGCTCTTCCAAATTGGCATGAGCGCACCCTTCGCATGTGAACAGCTCAGCATGTACACGCTGAGCTGCTCAAAACTCTACAGGGCCGCGCAACGCTGACCCTGCTGCACCTCGAGGTGCGCGAGCTCGCGCTGCATGACATGGTGGAGGTAGCAGGCGCATTACAGTCCTGCACTCAGCATCACGCTGGTACCATGATGGTTGTTCGTGCTCAGGGAGTGCTGCAGCGGCAGCTTCAGCTGAAGATGTTGCTGCCGTCCAGCTTTCTAGGGAGGCAGCAGCAGGTGGTACGAAAGTTGCACAACAGCAGCAGCTTGCGGCACATGTTTTATGCAATGGGGTACAAGCCATCAAACAGGTGTCTAGTAGCAAAGCGGGCAGCACAAGCGTATGCCTGCCTGGCTGGTGACCTTCAAGTTGGCCAGTGCCAGCCGTTGCACACAGATGGTGCTGCGCATGGCTGACCAAACATTATTGTTTACAGCTGGTTATCATTGCTGGCACAGTGAGGGATTGTGCACAGTCATGTGTGGCTCACACAAGCGGCTTGACCTTGTCAAAATTCCTGCACTCTCGGCCTTCTGCGGCCGGGCTGCATATGCATACACCATATATATGGTATACCATGTGGTGCCCCTCACACAGCTGGGGTGGCCATAGTTGCCGTCCATCGGGGATATCATCGGTGATATGAAACACTGTGTGAAATCACATGTCTTCTTCATTCCTGTTTATCGTGAAATCACGGTGGGCCTACGTCATTTCAGTCACAACTGGGTTGAGCTCTTTTGGACCACAGCAAGCAACGAAAACTGTACGATCGGCGTATGGAAGTCCCTTTTAATGAAGCATGGATTGCGTAAATCCGATCGACAACCATACTTATGTTATCATCGAGCTACGGAACAGGGAATTGAATAGGGCCAATGTTTGATGGGACTGGTTGATTGAACTATGTGCGTTCCTATGTTAGTGCTGCTGTGCACCGAGCAAAAAATCGAGTGAAGCTGCTTGTATTCTGAGTAACCGCCGTCCTAGCCGAGTCAGCACAGACAAGGCACTGTGCTACTGCAGCAGCAGGGGCAGTGTGCTCTCACTCAGCAGCACTTGCAAGATGAGGCACCAGCTGTGCTGTCGTTGTGACGCATTGCATGGAAATATTGCAGCAGTGTATGCTCTTACAGCGCTATTGCTTACATCCACCAATGCAGTGAAAGCAGCAGCTGCCTCTGCAGTGCAGTCCAACATCAGCAGCGCTTCTGTGCTCACCAGGCTACAAGCACACCCCAAGTTCAGCCAGCAGTTCAGGCAGCTGCCCAACTACAGGGCTGCGCTGGACCTGCACCTGATGCTGCATGACATGGTAGGGCGGCAGGCGCCGCTGCGCCGTGCACCCACCACGGTGTCAGATGCGCAGGGAGTGCTGCTGAGGCATGCTGTGGCTGGCGAGCTCAAGGGGTGGCCGCTGATGGTGCAGGTGGGCTGCAGCAGCTGGCGAAGCAGAAGCAGTACAGAGCTGGTGAAGCACAGCAGCATGGTCATCGGCAATGGTGTCATGCAAGGTGCCATGCTGTGGTGTGAAGCCACCTGAACCGCAGCTGTGCTACAAATGCAGCGGCTGCGGTAAACAGCGCATTGTCGAGGCTGAATTGCTCTCTGCTCTGCTCTGCTGTCGTGTTCTGCCGTGAGACCTTCAGAGCCGCTCCGCCCATTGACTGGGCGCATACCAGCTGCAATGTTGCGGTGAGAAGTGCCGCTTTGCAGTACACCACCGTGTTGGTTTTTGCCATACACACAGTCAACTGCACCATGTTGACTATGTCAGCTGCTGCTCATGTGCCAGGCTACTGTGCAAGCTGTCACAGCTCCAGCTACATGCATGGGCCCTCAAGTGCCTTGCTGGCAGCCAGCTGTGGTGCAGCAGCTGCCAAGCACCTGCATGTGCTGCCCAGCTCATGTCGATGAGCATTGATGTTGCATGATTGCTTGCCACATCAGGTGCCTCTCGATTGGCAGCTCTAAACCGAGTGAGCGTATTTATTGTGGGTTCTTGTGCCTGCAGCCAGGCTTTGTTTACTCCAAAAGCAGCGTGTTCACTGCTGACCACTCCCTCACTCCCCACTTGGAGATGGAAACCAGCGTGGCGGGCAATGGTCCGCGCATGCTGCTGTACATCGCCATGGACCCACGCTCGCCTCTGGTGAGCGCGGCAGCAGCCAACGTGGCGCGTCTGCCAGCAACAGTGTCTGGCATGCGCATGCTGTCAGCTGGTCCATGTGGTTGCTTGTGCGGTTTGCTGGCAAGTGCATGTGCTTTGGTTCAAACGTGCAGCAGGCAGTTTGTGAATGTGCATGTGTGCATGCAATCAGTTGGCCAGCACAACCAGAGTCTGCATGCAAACCACCAACTCCCCGTCTTCCTTCATTGTCGCACTGTTCGCATGCCTGCTGCACACCACGTGCACCACTTGCATGCCCAGGAGTTGTACCCGGCCTACCTGGAGCGTTACTACAACAGCGCTCCGCCTGGAAGCAACACATCTGCTGGAAGCAGCAGCTGGCTGCAGCTGGAGGACAGGGCAGCAGCCACACCCAGCTTCACACGCTTCGTGTCGCCCTCGCTGCACGTGCGCGTGTTTAGTGCCAGCGCTATACTGTTTTGGGTGAGTCAGGGTGCCCTGTTCTTGAGTTATAGCATGCATGCCAAAATTCCTTGGTGTGTTTCTGCATGTATTGGTGGCTGTTGCCCCAAGCGCAGTGCTTCTAATGCAGCAGGTGCAAATTAAATCTGCAGGCGCAGCAACTCTGGTTGCAGTGAATATTTGTGACGGTGCAGAACCTGCTTGGCATCTACATCTGCCCCAACTATGCCGCCCAATGGGCGCATGGCACACGCTGCGCACGTTTGTGGGCCCCACCTGCACCTCAGTGCTCCTGCGCTGTGCTCTGTTGCGTATGCATGTGCAGGTTAACGGCACCGCTGATGGGCTTGCTGCAGCCAGGTGGGGAACCAGCGGTGCACTTCCACTGTGCTGCCGCAGCTCAACTCGTCATGATAGCATGGGACGCGCCGGCTGCCCTGAACCACCATGACTTCCATGTACAACGTGCCTTGCAGCCTCGCAGCACGGCAGCCTTGGCCGTTGGCCGTTGATGACATATAGCACGGGCACAGACAGCACGACTCCGCATGCCGGCCTCATGTGCCCAAATGTTTACCATCACCGCTGCTGGGGTGCATGGGTTGTGTATCCTTATGCACTAATGTTCACCATCAGTATGACAGTGTCAGCGCAGTTGCTGAGCCGCTTTAGTGTGGCACCAGTCAGTCCTGATGCTTGCAACCCTGGAAGTGTCCAAGAGTCCAGTCATGGCTACAAATTGGCTGCAGCAGCACTTCTGTGGTTTGGGCGCACCACCCCGCAGCTTTCAACTGGCTGTGGGCATCAGCTTTTTGCTGGTTCAGCCATGGTGGTGACCATGAGTGCACTGTGCGGTTGATTTTCATATACCAGTTGTTTGCTTTCAGTACAGAACAAAACTGGTTTACAGCTTTCCTAGTCGACTTGACGTCACAGGGTAGATGTGACAGTTAAATCACAGCTGCAGCACGCACAGGCAGGGTTATCAGCGGGAACTTTACAAAGGACTTAAAATTGCCCTTCCAAAAAAGTAGAATAGACATCTAGGTAGATAGACACAAACAGGTGTGCTGTGGGCCTGAGACTGCTGCTGACCGGCAGCTGACAGCGGTTACAGAATTTCTTGATGGGTTCTCTTTTGATGTTGCTAAACCTCTTGAGTTTTGATTAGCTCAATGTTGGTGGGTCTGTGGCCTTGTTTTGATGGTGCGATGCTGGGAATCTAAGTTGATGCGGTAGCCTGAGTGATCTTTTATGATGTTGGTGTTCCTTGTGCACCAAGTGCGCCAGCGGCTGCAGCCGACTGGTGACTCATGAGCTGATCAGCTTGAAAGCAGAGAGTACCAGTACGTGAGTACGTGAAAGTATGTACTGCGTACTCGCAGTCCGTGGTACGCGAGCTGATTTTGGCCAGTACGTAGTGGGAGTTCGTTGCTGCTGCTACTGCTGCTGTTTATGTGCTGCTGGTGCAGCTGCTGCACCTATTTTGTGTTGTCCACGCAGGTATAGTGTACGTGCTTGTTATATCTATGTACTATGCTGTTGTCAGGCCATGCTTAAGCCAGAACATAGCACTGTCAGGTGCTGCACATTTGACAACGCAGCTGCCAGCAGTACTGCTGCAACACACCCAAGGCTCACTTGCTAACACCACAACCTGCTGCCACGTTCCTCGTGATACAATTGCTCATGTGTATCTATGATAAACCTTCCAGAGCGCATGCATCGCGGCCTTGTCGCCGCTGTTGATGTACGAGACACTCGTACAGTCTCTAGGGATCTCGTAACGCGAGGCTTCTCGCTGCCAGTCAGGCGAAAGGCTGATCGCTGCCATGTTGCGACATCAACACGGTGATATTGCTTTGTACTTGTTGCTAAGGCCTGTAGTAAGCGTATAGACATACTGTGTTAGTCTGTTACTGTTCAATTTGCAAAGACCTTGTCAGCAGCATTTGCACTGTGCAGCAGCACTGGCAGCGTACTCCCACTACGTACTGAAAGCGTACTACGTACGGTATGCGTTTAGTACGTAGTACGCTGCCAAAATGAACGTACTGGTGCTCTCTGCTTGAAAGCGACATTGTGGAAACGCAATCATCATCATCATCATCATCATCATCATCATCATCATCATCATCATCATCATCATCATCATCATCATCATCATCATCAACATCATCATCATCATCATCATCATCATCATCATCGATGATATCATAGCCATCGTCATCATCACTATCAATGCCATCGTCATCATCACTATCACCCAGACTTGTTGCCCATTTGCGGCCGCCCAAACTTTGGTTGAACCTCCAATTTTAACAGCATGAGGATCATCATCATCATGTTACCCATTCAAGGCATGGCAACAGTGCCATCGGCCCCGCACCCCACCGGAGCGGGGGGAAGAGGGAAAGCTCTTCGTGCTGGTCTGTGCGAGCGCTGCGTAACCCATGCCATTAGGCTGGACGGATACGCCAAGTGCATTGCTGTGACCAGCGCACAGTGAAGCTTCCAGCAGCAAGATGTTGCTCAGTCATGTGCTGCTATGTCTGTTACAAACACCTCCCACCATGAATGAGCTTCGGCCCAGAAATTAGTGGTTGTGTACACCTTGCAAAAGCTTTATTGAGGCACCAGTATGTGGCATCTGGTGACAGGCAACTTCAGCAAGCCTTGAACGGTGATAGCTATGGCAGATTTCTATGCCGGTACCCTCGGGCTCGTGACGGAGCTTGGGGTAGGCGCCGCACCCCCCCCCCGGGGTTGCTGCAGTGCAGCACGCTGTCACGCAACCATCGTGCCAGACTGCTAGCGCAATAAATCTCTGCACCGTGCAATCATCACTGCATGATTGTGACAGTGCTTCATCAAGTAAAGGACCAGAGTTCAACACGGCTGCTCCAACAGTCCATTGAATCCCATGCTCTACCAGCTAGCAGTGCTCTGATGGCCACACATGCAGCACCCAAACACTGCAGCAGGTTCATCAGACTTCCCAAGCCCTGTGGCTGCTGAGCAGCACTCACAGCTCACTTGACCTGAGGTCACGTGATCATCATGATGTGCTGACACCGCACCTAATGCCTCGTTGGGGGCAGGCACTTGCATGTCTGCCACCACAATGGTGCTTTATTCTTGCACATTGTAAGCAGTGCATTGCAAGTGCGTGCTTTCACATGTAAAACAGCACCATGTTGCGCATGCATGAAGGCCACACAACACACCCATACTATGACAGTACTTAAGGATCTAGTCAAGCCTGCCTTGGCTGCCGTGTATGCCACCACTGCAGCAGCTCATAGTGCATGCAAACAGGGCACCATCTGCTGGCCAACCACATTGGCTTACCACTTTGGCTGTGGTCTCAGCAGCAGCTCATTCAATGATTACCCAGCCTCCTTGCCTGGCATCATAAACCTGGCGCTACTGGACAGCAACATTACAGTAGCCACATTCTGCACAGGCAACAAGTGCCATACCACACACTCCACCTCCTGCCAGTGGGGGGGGGGCAGTTGCACTCGCAGCATATCACGACCCAACCCCATGATGCAACATCGCCGCTCAAAGGACCGTGCTGCTGCCAATGTCGGCCTGCATACGCATTACCAGCACACAACCTTGTCGGCTACCACAACAAACACCAACACAACATACCTCTGCTCACCCGTGTCATTCTTTGTGCAGTACACCAGCATGTGAGGGCCTAGTATTCGTCATCCCATGCAGTCTTTGAAGAAATGCACCGACATGCTCAAGTATCCTCTACTGACATGCTCACAAACGTGTACCACAGCTTCGAGCATGCATGAAATGGCTGCCGCAGAAACATGCTGACCAGCTCCGTGCTAATATGCAAATAGCCGCTACCTGTCAGCGTCGCAAATGGCCAGCTTTGAAGTACGTTCCCCATGTCCTGTGTGCGTGCACACACCTGTTGTTGCACAGCCTTGCATCTTAGCCAATCAGAGTGCTGACTTCAGTGCGCAATGATGGATGCATACAGCATCGCAATGAAATTGGTGGCTGACCCCGGCCACCCCGGCATACACATGCTGCTGCTCCTGAACCTGACGCTGTTGCCAGGGACAGCAAAGCCAGCCATAGTCCATATTGCTGCTGCTGTGCTTATTGTCGCCTACAATTTGGCAGCCGTGCTGGTGGCAGCTGTTGACTTCTTGTTGCCAGCCGGCTTGCTGATGACGGGCAGATGCAGCGAGCTGCTGCTGCTTTTGCTGGCTATTTCAACAGATGCCGCAGTTGCACTGCTGCGCCGCTGCTGCAGCTGCTGGCGGTTGTCGAGCATGTCGCTGCTGCTGATGGTGCTCGGGTTGCTGCTGCTGCCGCCCCTGCCACCACCGCTTGGTGGAGTTTCCGCCCGTGCACAGCCAGTGCTGCTAGTCGCAACTTGTAACAGCCTGCTACCCCTGATGGTGCTGTTCGGCCTGCTCCCCCTGCCAGGTCCGCCTGTGCTTGCTGCTGCAGCACTGCTAGCCAGCACCCCCCCTCCACCAACAGCCGCACCAATCTTGTACGGGCTGGGTGAGCGCTGCTTTGTCGCCAGCTCCTGCACATTTGGCAGGCTGCTGCTGCGAGTTGCCTTGCTGCTACCAGCCGGCGCTGCACCGCTGCCTGCTGCAGGCACATGTGGTGCTGTTGCAGTTATGCTGCTGTTGCTGTGCCTGCTGGGTGGGCTGCTGGGTTGCTGGCTGGGTGAGCCGCTGCCGCCACAGCCTGGCGTGTTGCTGCTGGGGGAGCCGGCACGGCCACCGCTGCGCCTGGCTGGGTGCAGCGATGCCTCAATGCTGCTCAAGGTTGCTGCAGGGGCAGCATGGACAGCAAGCAGATATGGTGGTTTCACTCAACGATGGCAGTTGTATGATATTGTACAGCCTGGCCTGCATCAGAGCAACCGTCACAAATGCAGCCAGGCACTGGCAGTCTTGATGCACGCTTTCATGTGGACATGTGGTGGGGCACCTTGCCAGGACCAGAGGCAGCAGGCTACTCACACAGGTAGTCGGTGGTGCGGCGCTGCTTGCTGCTGGTGGCATCGCCAGAGGTGCGGCAGTTGCTGGGGCCGCCGCCTCCAGTGGCTGCTGCTGCAGCCCCCACAAGGTCTGGCGAGTTGCTGCTGCCGGGTGTCTGCAGGGGTATGTTGATATCTCTGCTGCTGCTGCGGCTCAATTGTGCACTGGCCTGCACAGCAGGAGCACAAGTCGGGGTGTGTGCTTGGCAAGCAAGGAATCACCACACTACCGCATAAATACATACATATGGCAGAGAACAATCGCTTGAGCCATAACAAGGCCATATTGGTTTTTTTGGCTTTTTGCACACCACATGTTGAGAGTGCAGCACTGTGCATCACATACACTCCTGGGCTTGATTCGTTTGGTGTGGTGAGGCCATTGGGTCGCTGCTGCAGCAGCGATGTAAGCCTTGTCATCACACCAATCCAACAGTTTACCTTGTGCTGCAGCTGACAAATGAGCAAACCTTCAAAAGTGCAGCACTGCTGCTGCTGCTGTTCATAATATGCAACCCGTAAATGCCACATGCTCAAGTCTGACATTGGTTTTGCCAGCTGTGAGGCTGGCCCAGTCGGTTGGTCGGCATTGCTGGCAGCTCACCGCTGGGCCTGCATCAGGCTGCACTGCTGGCGCGGTGCCTGTGTTTGAGCCCCTCCGCGCACTGAGTCGCGCACGGTCGGCACCAGCACTGGTTGCAGCAGCAGTGCCAGCAGTCTCAGGCACCATGTCCAGAGGGAGATGTGCCTGCCTGCTGCTGCCCACAACGCCGCTGCCACCCTCTGCCGCGCTGCTCCAGCGCTCAAAGGTCCCCTCAGGTATGGCCAGCGGCCTGTAGCCCAGAGGAAAGTCCAGCTGCTCGGTGGCTGCTGCTGCTCCTGCTGGTGGCCCCATGGTGGTGCGCAAGCGCTGCAGCTGCTTGTCTGCAGGCAGGCAGGCCCACTCAAAGTGTCAGTCACGCCCTCGCACATGCTGCAGGAGCTGCTGGTGTTGCTTTAAGCTTGCTGCATCAGCTGCTGACACATACAACCAGGAATGCAGTAGCATTGCCGCTGCTTCTTGTTGCTGACTGGGGCTCAGCCTCTGTCACACAGCTACAGCAGGATGTGGTCCACGGCAAGCTCACCCTCAAGCCACGCTCTGCCTACCTGCCAGCTGTGTTTTGTTGACACCCTCGTAGCTGCCACTCATGCCGACTGCAGCACATGACGCTGCCTGCGGTGCCTGCTGAGCGGATTGCTGCTGCAGGTAGACGGCCAGCATGCCGGATGCTGCCGTTCCCTCACCGCTGCTGCCACGAGAACTGCTGCTGCTTGCGTGGACGGATGCACCCGCGGCCCCTGAGCAGCTGACCCCGCTGCTGCTGGGCTGCCGCACCGGCAATGCCGCAGATGGCTTATTCCCCGTGCTGCTTGTGGCGTCTGCAGTGCTTGCAGAACATCTATCATGATCTCCATCGCTGGACTGGCTAACGCCTGTATGCGTCACCAGGATATCAACACTTGCTGCTGCACTGGTGGCTGTTGTACCTGCTGCAGTGGAGTCAGCGAAGCGCACGCCTGACTTCGGGGCACTGGGCGCTGCCATTGTTTGTTTGTTGATACTGGTGTCTTTGACTGCACCGAGACCGGCTGCTGCCGTGCCTGCAAGCTGCTGCTGCCCTGCTGCCGACTTGCTGCTGTGTGGGTCCTCATTGAAGCGGACCTTGCGCGATGCTGCACCACCAGGCCGCAGGATGCGCACACCCTTGCCAGCCTTACTTTTGCCGATGGAGATCAGGCGCTGCAGTCCACGCTTGAACTTGCCTGTGCACAGCAGCAACATGTGCACACATACACACTCGATGAATATCTTGCTCACACACGGAGCACGCCTTGCTCTTTTAGCACAGCTTGGATTTGGCAAACCTGTTGCACTGCTGTGCGCAGGGGCTGCTGCTCTGTGCTTGCAGCCTGTACGGTGCAGGGCTTGTCAGGCTGCGTTCGGCCGTGTGTTACTCACTCTCCTCTGGCTTCACCAGTTGTTGGTGGATGTAGGCCTCGTGTTGGATCTGAATTTCACTCAATCTTGAGCTGTGTGCTGGCACAAGGGCGCCTGCTGCTGTCCACTTGTCCACCACCTCTGCTGCTTCGCCCAAAATAGCGCCAAACCCTTTGGGCTCCGCTGGGGCCTTCTGCTTCTGCAGGCAGCAACGCTAGACACGTTAAGATTGAGCTTATGAAACCCGTGGGAAGGGACAGTCAGCGAGCTGCTCGCCTTTTTCCATTCGAGAGTGCTGACCGTCTTCCATGTCGCAGCAGAGTTCCCCGACATGCCGGCTCCTGCAGCCTGTATCCTTGCAGTGCATCTAAAATTTCATCTGTAGAGCTGGAAGCTGCTGGGCGTCTGGCAGCCTATCTAAGCCAGACGACCGCCTGCTGTTGGCAGGTGAGTGCTGCTATTTCTCAAATGCGAACTGCTGAGCAAGCGCGCATGCACATTGAACTTGACACATGCAAAAACAAACCTTTGTGTCAAGTGAACAGTGGCCAGCATAGCTAATCATCAGCATGAAGAACCCTAGTCTTAAGCAACCCTGCCAGATCAGCATGCACTGCTTCCATGCTGAACACGCCCACCTACAAACCCGCTTAGAACAGGTCTGTGTACAGTCTTGCTGCAGCAACGCCACTAACATCACATGCAACTTGACCGGTTGCTGTCTCACGGCCATGTGGCTCAGCAACAAGACCCTGACATGACTTGCAGGACAGATCATCTGACACTGTGTGTCCAATGGTTTGGGAGGATGGTGGGGAAGTGGTGGGCAAAAGCCCAATGCACACCTCGGGCAGCAGCAGTGCACACAAAGACAGTACCTTCAAAAACTCAACTATGACATGTTTGCTACATGTCAAGGCACACCACACCCTGGCTGTCATCTTGCCTCTCACGCAATTAACAGATGCACCGCCGCCACCACCACCATGACACATTACCTACAGTAGCACTTTGCACAGCTGTCAAACCAACATGGTGGCGTGATGCAGCCGCAACCAGCCCCAGCACCACATGCAGTGGCCAGCGCACCTTGCAGAACACCTGCGCTCACGCTGCAGCTGCTGACAAACACGCATGCGCTGTGCGCTCCCAAGCTGCTGGGCACCGCACAACTACCGCCGCCTGCTGCCGCGAGTGCGTTGATGCGCTGTGTCCTGCCCCAAGCCGTTGGCGCTGGCGCTGCTGCTGCTGCTGCTGGTGTCAGTCCTGCTCTGCCGCCTGCTGCGCCCGCCAACCCTGTCCTTGCCGGCCTCCTTCCCTCCTTCTCCGTCCTCCCTCTTCTTCCTGTACCAGCCCGCCTTGCGCAGTGTCTCTGCCCCGAACAGCTCCTGCAGCGCGCCCCCCAGGCTGTGCTGCCTGCGCACATCCATGCCCCCCAGCTCGCTGGGGCTCAGCGCCAGCGGCCCGCCAGCAGCAGGCACCACCACGCTGCTGAAGCCCAGCTTGGACAGCTCCAGCAGGCGCAGCTGCGGCAGCGTGCACGGGGCGCAGGCACATCACAGCAGCAGCAGCAGCAGCACACGCAGTCTGGGTGTGATGCAGAAGAATAGCCAGATAAATATGATGCAGCACTGCAATCATATGCCAGCTGCACAGCACCCACATCACATGCCACCACGTCGAGCCAAGCTGAGGGTGGCAGGAGGGCAGGCATGCCATGCATGCAGCCGCTGTGTGCACCAGAGGTGGTGGCGCAGCCGTGGGCAGGGAGCCAGCTCTGACGCAGCTGGGGTGGCAGCGCAAGCCATGGCAGCCATGCGCAGTGACAGATGCAGCTGCACGCAGCAGCGTCCCATGGGCCCCCACCCGCCCGCAGCTCCTGTCACCTGGCGCCCTGCGCAACTGATGACACGGCCGCAGACAGAGGCCTCCCTTGTGGGACATCCTGGGCTGCCCAACCTCCCAGGGCAGCGCCCTGCCGGCCGGCTCCGTCTTATCTCAACAGTTTTGCCAGCTGACAAGAACACAGCCGTACTTTTTGATCTTTTAACCTGAACAAGCAGGCAAGTCAGCCAGTTGCCTCCACCACCCGCACCTGCTTTCAAGCGCCCCCAGCGCCCCCCGTCTCACCTCCAGGTTGGGCACCTGCCGCAGCTCCCCAGCCAGCCCCACCTCGCCCAGCAGGGCAGTGCCCGGCGGCAGCGGCGTGTTGGCGACGCTGCTGGCTATGGCCGCCAGCACCGCCAGGTCCGTGCTCGTCTCACCCGGCGGCACGCGGATGCCCGACACCACGTTGAGGAACAGGTTGTACAGGTGGCTCTGCATAACACAAGGTGCGACAAGGGCAGCATTGAAACCAAGGGTCACATGGTGGGAAGTTGGCAGCTGATGCTTGGTAGGGACGTGGCGTGTGCAGCTTGTCGACTTGTGCCTGACGCCTGTGGCGGTAGCAACAACACATGCATGCTTGCTGATCGCATGCCAGCGATGCAAGAAGTACAGGCGGCACAGGCAACCCATCACAAGCAGCCTGCACAGTTGCCCGCTCAGCACCAGCTGCTGTGGCTCGCCTTGATGGGCGTGTACTTGGACAGCAGCTCCAGCAGCATGGCCATGCGCGGCTTGTCGGCCAGGCCGACGTAGTGGCGGAACAGCGGGGCAAGCTCACGTGACACTCCAGACACATCCACGCGGTCACGGCCGCGGCTGCGCGTCAATGACCCACCAAACCCCAACCCAGGCTCATCACTGTCAGTGCTGATCCCGCTGGACCCTGAACCATCGTCAAGACCCTGCTCGTACAAGCCCTCCTCCCCATCCTCATCTGCCAGCGGATCCGCCTCACTGTCGCTGTCACTGGTAACACTGTCGTACGCGTCGAATTCGTCAGTGTCATCGAGATTGGCGCTGCCTGCTGCGGTGTCCACCAGCCTTGGGGTCGCAAGTGCTTGGATTTCCAGCGGCAGTGGCCGTATGCCGTCCAGCACCACCCCTATGGCGGTGCCCACCAGCTCGCTGCCGCTGCCGAGGTCCTTGGCTGCCTCTGCTGCCGCTGACGTCGAGGGCAGGAAGAGCGCCGCCGCATCCTTCACCGCACAGAGGCCGCCGCCCTTCATCTCAAACAGGCCCACCTCGCCTGCGGCAGCGGCACGCGACACAGCTCAGCAGTTCAGCAGGCACCGCAGCGGGCAACTGGCGCTGGGGGGGTCAGGCACTGCAGGGGCGCAGGGCGGGCGGGTGCGGTGAGGCTGGCTGATGTGGCCGTCGCATCATCAAGTGAGGCAGGGCAGGTGCAACAGGCAGCGAGAGACACGACGACAAACGGGACGCTGCCATGCCACCAACCCACAGCACCCGCCCGGTCCACTGCATGCGCACAGCCCCCCACCCCAGCCAGCACCGCCCAGCCGCGCCTGCCACTCAGCGGCGTGCTGGCCGGCCACTCACCCACGCGGCCGTGCCTGTTCTTGGCGGCTCGCAGCAGGCGCAGCCCGCCCTGGCGTGCGCCCCCCCCACCCGCCCCCGCGGCCCCCTGCAGGTACAGCACCACATCCACCAGGTGCTCCAGGTGCTTGGGGCCGGCCACGTCGCCAGACTTGGTCACATGGCCCACCTGACGGCGCGGACGCACAGCCGGCAGCCGGCAGCATGGGTTGGTTCGCATGTGGCAAGCATCATGCGGCATGCGCGCATCACTGTGAGATTGCACAAGCATGCTCAATCCCGCAAAAGCAGCCAACACATTGAGACGCTAGGGCCCAGCAAGCAGCGAGCCTGACGCCAATGCAGACCAGCCACATCATCATCGTTCGACACAGCTCACAACCACAGCTGGGCACCCAGAACTACGCCTTCTACCAAAACACAAGCATCCTCACTGAATCCACAACCGGCTGCTTCCCCCCGCCCCCACCTTCTCCTCTCACCAGGAAGGTTGCGCACCCCAACTGCTTGGCCACATGAAGCAGGCAGTTGGCTGACTCGCGCACCTGCAGCAGCAGCGGCAGCAGCACAGAGCAGCGTGCAGCACGAAACAACATCGCGTTGCAGTATGCAATGTTGCATGACAGGGCTGGTCAGAGCCTCAACACTTGCCAGCAGCAGCACTTGCGCAAGGAACTCCGCAAAAGCAGACCACGCTCAACGAACAGTAAGCAACCGCAACACTTTGCAAATGCTGTTTGAAAACCCAAAAATCAGAAATCACCCAGTCCCCCCAAAAATCTGCAGCTGCAGTTGGCCTCGCTTCTCATCCTGGTTGGCAAACAAGACTTCATTGCAGGCACCCCCCCTCTCTTCCCCTTGCGCTACCTGTGTGATGCTGCCCGGCCGCTGGGCCAGGCTGCGCAGTGCCACCGTCTGGATGCTGTCCACCACCACCGCAGCGGGAGCCAGCTCCACCATGGCGGCCGCAATGCTCTCCACGCGGTTCTCCACCAGCAGCCGCACATCGGGCGGGGAGCCGGCAGCACCCCCAGCGCCGCCGCTGCCGCTGCTGAGGGGCCGCAGCAGGCCCAGGCGCCGCGCACGCTCCCACACCTGCGCCGTGCGGCCGTGGCCACATGCAGCAGGACGTGGCCGCATCACCGCTGGTGCAGGTAGCGCTGGTAGGGTGCATGTGGCAGGCAGGCAGGCAGGCGTCCAACACACCGCAGCACGCTGCCGCCCACCTCGTGGCGTCTGTGCATGCGTGCATGCGTGCATGCACAAGCATGGCGCGCTGCCCAGCCAGTGCGTGTGCATATGCATGCATGCCACCAGCGCCAGCAGCCCCCACACGTCCCACCTGCTCCCTGCTCTCCTCCGCCGTCACATACAGCACGGGGCGGCCCCGGAAGCCGGGAGGCAGCAGCAGGCCACCGCCACCGCCCGCTGATGCAGCAGCGGCAGCAGCCTCATCAAGCCAGCTGGTGCTGCTGGACTCGAAGATGCTGCTGCCAGTGCTGCTGCTGCTGCCATTGCCTGCTGCTGCTGCTGCCATGCGGGCAGCAAGAGGGAGGTCATCTTCCTCGTCACTGCTGGCATCATCAAGCCCCCCTGCGCCATCTGCTGCCGCTGCTGCCGTGCCATTGCTGGGTGCGCCATGGTGCTGCTGCAGCGCAGCCGTGGTGCTGCCCTGGTGCCCGCTGCCGCATGCATGCGCCACCAGCCCCGCCACCTGCAGCAGCAGCGTGGACTTGCCCGTGCCCGGCTCGCCGCCCACCAGCACCAGGCTGCCGGGGATCAGCCCGCCACCCAGCACGCGCGACACCTCAGCGCCTGTGGCGCCCGGCAGCGGCAGCCGCAGCTGGGCGTCACTGCCGGTGATGTCTGCCAGGCGCTGCGGCACTGCCGGGGCTGAGTCGTCGGTGGCGATCCAGCCGCCACTCCAGGCTGTGCTGCCAGCACTGCTGCTGCCGTACTCCTGGCGCTGGTGCTGGCGCTGCTGCCGCTGCTGCTGCCTGTCATACATGACGCTGCTTTCATCATATGAGTCATACTCTGGACCAGAAAAGTCAACAGGGCCTGTCATGTCATCTGTGGACGCATCATCATCAGCGGCGCTGATTGATGCTGCCGGATCCCTGCTGGAGTTTCCACGCCTGCTTCTGGTGCTGCTGGTGCTGCTGCTACTGCCGGCCATGTTGCTGGTTGCACCCCTGCCTCGCAGCACCTTTGCTGCTGCGCTGGCGCCTGATGCTGCTGAGGGGGGTGGCTCAGGCAGCAGCGTGACCGGCTGCAGGCACTCCCACCCCTTGCAGTTGCGGCACTGACCCAGCCATTGGGAGAACTCTGAAAGGCACAGACGGCGCAGCAGGTGTGCGGCAGCCACATACAGGCCACAGCAAAGCACGCGTGAGGCTGGCGCACCGCAGCCATGGACATGGGTGTTGGCAGTGCCTGTGCCCTGCAGGTGTGTGAGTTGTCATGGATGCATAGCTGCTCTGGGCGCATCATGCAGCTTTGTGCACTGTCAGCCCCACGTGGCAAGGCCGCCACCGCACTCACCACTGCCACACTTGCTGCACCTGTACACTGTTTTGGCCTTGCTGCTAGCAAGGCTGGCAGCACAGCGGACGTGCTGCAGCTGCTCCATGTGCCTCCGTTCTTGAGAGGGCCATAGCTTGGCAGTAGGTGATGGCAGTCGCTGCAGTCTTGGCAGCTGTCCATTTAGCACAGGCAGTAGTATGCTGCTTCTGCTACTGCTGCTGCTGCTGCGGAGTGCTTGTGGCAGTAAGCGCCTCCCGTGGTTGCTTGACCCATGCAATGTGAAAGCTTTCAGCTGTGGATCGCCGCATTGCAGCGGAACCATGCTGTTGGTGGTGCCGAGGTGAAATATTGCAGCGAAGGCGCGACACTGCACACGTGGGACGGATCTCAGCACCGCGCACGTCATACACTCCTTGAGACTTGACCGTCACATCAGCAGGGCTTAATCATGACGAAATTCCGTAAGGAACTCAAGCTGAGCAGCACAGGCATGGCTGCAGCACCCCAGTACAGGGCTGAACACAGCATATATGCCAGCAGCTAGAGCCTGATAGAACATGTCTACACAACTAATGAATTACAAAGGGTATGTTATGCCGCTCAACAACTGGCGCCAACTCAACTTCAACAGGGGTTCACAACTGGCAAAGTAGCAAGTTGGGGTGTGCACACCCATGCACGTGCATGGAGAGGGTGTACACCTGCAGTGCAGTTGGGCGTCTTGCAGGTCTGCTGCACAGTGCTGCGTGATGTAGGCGAAACCATAACCTTCTACAACACAAAAGGCAAGAGTGCATCAGGCCGCTTCCTGCAGCCCCGCCAGGCCTGACAGCCTGACAGCAACGACAGCGCCGTGCGGCATGCATGCAAATGAGCAGACCATGCACACCAGATGTACGGTGCATGTCATAGGTTCTGTTGTACAGTGTGCATATATTCAATGCTCTACAGCTGGCAGAAGGCTGAAACCGCTGCATGCGCTGCGCTCCTGCTGTCGTTGGTTTGAAACAACTTGAGCTGCTCCCTGCAGGACAACCGCACACTCAGGCGGCCAAAAATTCAGTTGATGTCCGCCACACGCTTCAAGCTCCACACTGCACTTGATCTCCCACACCTGCTGTGCCTGCTCAGCTGCCCACCACACTGGCCCTGGCACCCCACTACAGCCCCTCCCCCCTCCGCCTCAGGTTGCTGCCCAGCCCTGCCACACCAGAACCCTGCTGTGGCTGCTGCTGCTGCTGCTGCTGCTGCTGCTGCTGCTGCTGCTGGTCAAACCCTGGTGGGTCATCTGGTGTCGCCAGCCACTTGAGTAGCACAGCCATCTGCGATACAGCCACGCCAAATGCTCGCCGCATGTAGGCTATGGGGCCCGCGTACGTTGAGTACAGCATCTCCTGCAGGGTGGTGGGCACATCGGGTGGTGCAGCCGCCAGCAGCAGCAGCAGCAATGTTGTCCGACCAATTAACAGACAGTACAGACAGTAGATTGACAGCCCGGCTGATGGCGACAGACACACTTGATGCAGCAGAGATCAAGACGACACACCACACCACACACCCAAGCTGCTGCTGTCAGCACCGCAGCCCTCGAGCACTGGGGGCAGCCCATCCTGCGCCTCCACCTACCTCCCCAGGCACCAGCACTCCCTGCTGGCAGCAGCTTCACTCCAGCAGCATGGCCGCAACCTGCCCACAACCGACCATGCCCAGTGCCACCGGCCCCCTGGTGCCACCCCACCACCCAATGTGCACACCCCACCATCACCACTAGCAGCACTGCCCAACCTGGCAGCTGCCCACACAGCCCCTCCCCCACCCCTTGAGCACTCACCGCCAGCTGCGCGCCCACCTCCAGCACTGTGTCCAGCTTGCGCTCGTAGCGGCTCAGGTGCGGCACCAGGTAGCGGTCAAACAGCAGCACAGCCCCCTGCGCAGCAACAGGGAAAGCGGCCGGCACCACGCGCCATGGACAGCAGCGAGCGCGGGTTTACAACAGCATGACTCAAGGGTTTGGGGGGGGGGGCTAGCCATTGAACGGCGTGATGCGCATGGAGCAGCCGGAGGTGGCTATCATGCCAGGCAGCAACCAACGCATGCGATGCTGATGTGGCGCTGCTGTGCTGTGTTTAGTTTTTGGCCAATTGCTGGCTGCGCTGCATCTCACGTATGAGTTGTGCAGCTGCAGCCACAGCAGGAAGGCCAGCTTGGCGTGAGGGTAGTAGGGGAAGGCCCTGCAGCAGCAGCAGCAGAAGCAGCATGTGCAGGTTGTTCGCGTTGTGGCTGACAGCTGTCATCTGCTGAGCAGCATATATGCTGCTTGCTGTATTTGTGTGTGCTGTCCTCACAGCTGCCCTGACTGCCCTGCCCTGCTCTCCTGCCAGCCCCTGGGCATGCTGCTGCTGCTGCAGCTGCTGCTGCCGACAGATCCTCTGCCACTTAACACTGGCCTAGTAGCGGCGTACAGCTGCATTGCAGGTAACCACTTAAGGGGCTGACTCAGCTGGTGCCAGCTGCCGGGTTTGACCAGCCCACCCACCTGTCTATGTGGTGCTCCAGCAGCCGTTCAGCCAGGCAGGCCAGCCCAAACACGGCCCAGTACTTGAGCAGCGCCTCGCGCGAGCCCTCAGCCTCAAGCCCAGCTGCTGCTGCACTGCGGCCCGGGGGCGGCGGCCGCTTGGGTGCCAGCACCGCTTTGTAGGTGGCATAGGCCGGGTACACTGCACCTGTGGCAACACTACAGCCAGCAGCAGGAGCAGGGGCAGCAGCAGCAGCTAAGTTCCAAGGTACTTGTACAGCAATGAACTGCTGCTGTAGAGCTGCCCCATGGCTCCTAAACGTGTGTGCTGCTGTGCACTGCAGCTGGGAGAGGGATGATGACTGCTGCTTGATGCAGCACGTACGACTGCAGCATGCTGGCATGACAGCAACAAGAGCACCAGGCGTCTTGACACTACAGCAGCTGGGCGCCCACCCACCATGCACCTCGTGCTATCCAAGCTGTGCTGGCTGGCTCCAGCAGCAGCTGCAGCCCCACCTGCAAGGATACTTGGCATGAGCTGGTGTGCGCACAGCCAGGAGCAGAATGCATGCATGCATGCATGCGCCAACGTTGGCTGGTGCAAGGTGCTGCTGTGCGTATGCAGCTGCTGTCTGGCTCACCCTAGTCACCACTCCGTCCATCACCGAGCCAGCTGCTGTCCTCCTACGCTCTTCAGAGTGATTCGCAAGAAAAGTCCTGTGCCTCCTGCTGTTGGTGATTTGGTGCAAGCCTGCAATGTGGCAAGCTTGGCTGCTGATGTTCAACGTGGTTTTAATTCCGTAAGTGATTGGGCTTCAGAAGACCAGAGATTGAGGGTGAACAGCACTGCTCAGAAGTGCTGGGGTTACAACGCACGCCGAGTGACTGTTGGGGCTCACACTTGTAGCCAGAGGGTGGGCCGATGCTTGGTAAACGGTACGATAACAGAGTTGCGTCAAGCTTAAGCTACCTATAAGCCTTGCGAGTATTCCCTACGTGCGATCGCGCGAAATCATGCTTTCGTCGGTCCTGTGGCGAACACTGCCTGCGCAGCAAATAATGCAATCCTTAATTGCAGTTTTAGATGGCTGCAATCGTCGGCCTCTGAGCAGCACAGCAAGTAACAAAGCCCAGGGCACAAGGCTGACGTCAGAAAGCACTGCCACAGCAGCAGTATTGGTACAACCCCATCACAGCGATTGCCATCAACTGCTGGTCGCAGCATGCAGCGCTGTCGAAGTGATTCACAGCAGCCGCTCGTTCTCCAGCAGTTGCAGCAGCAGCATGTCAGGCAGCAGCAGCAGCAGTAAGAAGCTCATCAATGAGCCGGGTAGTGTGGTGACTGATGCCATTGATGGCTTCCTGGCCACCCACCCGCACCTGCGGCGCCTGGATGGCTTCCCTGACATCAAAGTACAGACAACGTGCTGCTTGCTATGCTGTGCTGAGCGCACTGACTGCGCTGTGATCAAGTGACAGCACCAGACGGGCACCATTGATGGGCCCCTCTGCTGTACCCGCATGGCAGAACGGTGAACAGCAGCTCATGAAACTTGGCTTGCCTAACTGAGGGAAACCAGTGATGCAGCACATACAAGACCAGACAGGCAGCCCAGGTGGCTTCACAGCTGAAATTGCACCAGCAGGCATGACACGCCGTACACGTTCAGTTTCCATGCTTCCTGCATCTGCTGCCGCAGGTTGTACTTGACCCTGCGCATGACAAGTCAAAGGTTGCGCTCATATCAGGTATGGCAGCAACAGCAGCAGCCACAATGTCACTCGTGCCAACTGTCACGATGAGACGCAGCTCAGCACGGCACCACAGCATCGACTCCTCAGCTGGCCACGCCACCAACATTCAACACATTGCTGCTGCTGCTGCTGCTGCTGCTGCTGCTGCTGCTGCTGCTGCTGCTGTTGCTGCTGCTGCTGCTGCTGCTGCTACAGGTGGCGGCAGCGGCCATGAGCCAGCCCATGTGGGCTATGTTGGCAGCGGCATGCTCACAGCGGCAGTTGCTGGTGAGGTGTTTGCGTCACCCCCAGCCTCTGCGGTGCTGGCGGCCATCAGGGCGGTGGCAGGGCCAGGCGGCTGCCTGCTGATCGTGAAAAACTACACAGGTGGGGGTTTGCAGCAGCAGCAGCAGGTGTTGGTGTGTGGGCCCTGGGTGCGGCATGGCCAACAAACGCTTCTGCTCACACACGGCAAACAGCGGTGTGCCACATGTTGATGTGCTGCACCTGCCGACACCGTGCCTGCTGCATGCGTGGCAGGTGGCGTCATGCCTGACCCACCGGCCACACCCGCACGTCACCTTTGCCTGCATGCGGTGACACCCCACCTCCTCTCCATCGCACCCCCACGCTGCCTTTTTGAAGGCACTCTGTGTGGGTACCCTCTTCACATCCTGCAGGCGACCGGCTGCACTTTGGGCTGGCTGCTGAGCAGGCCAAGGCTGAGGGGCTGGCGGTGCAGGTGGTGGTGGTGGGCGAGGATGCCGCCATCGACACCCCACGCATGGCAGGCAGGCGCGGCCTGGCAGGCACAGCGCTGGTGCACAAGGTGCGGGCGGGACCCGGGGGGGGGGGGTGTCCCTGCCTGTGGCGGCGCTGCTGCTCGAGGTGGAGGCGGGGCAGGGCAGAGGCATGTGATGCGTAGCGTGTGGCGGCACAGTGCAGATGCCCTGTGTGAAGATGGCTGGACAAAGTGCGCATGCGGGGCAAGTGGGTGATGCATCTCACAACGCGGCTGATGCTTCATGGGCCATGCGTCTGTGCGCCTGCAGATCGCTGGCGCTGCTGCAGCTGCTGGCGCGCCGTTGTCTGCTGTCGCTGAGCTGGCGCGCAGTGCCGCCACCCGCTGCGCCACGCTGGGCGTCGCACTGCATGGCTGCACACTGCCTGGCCACCCACCCAACACCAGGTGGGGCGCCTGGCGCTGCCTGTCACCCTCCAGGCCAGCCCTGGCCAGCTGCCTGCCCCAGTGGCTGCTGCTCAGTGCCTTGACCATCATGCAGGGCTGCCAGCAGACCGGCTGAATGTTGTGTTGAGAGACCAGCGCTGCCTCGGTCATTCAAAGCACGCTGGCTTGGCTTGCTCCCACTGAATGGCATACCAAGGAAAGCATGCGATTGACACTCGTGCTGTGCTTGTGGTATGTCCAGAAGCTTGTTTGTTTCAGATCGTGTGTTGTCTGCCGCTTCTGCTGACCACCCGTTGGTGCGCTCCCCGCTGCATGGCCGCTGCTGCGTGTCGCTGCCTGCTGGGGCTTGCTGTGTGGTGTGCAGGCTGGGCTGCCGCGATGTTGAGCTGGGGCTGGGCATCCACGGGGAGCCTGGCGCTGCTGTGCTGCCGTTGCCGCCAGCCCGGGAGCTGGTGGGCACGATGATGACACGCCTGGTGGCATACAAAGGTGAGGGCGAGGGGGCGGGGGGCGCGGGGGGGGGGGGGGGGGTTTGGTGCAGGGATGCGGCCGTGTGCGTCAGCAGCCACCAGGGGAGCAGCAAGAGCACCCTTCGGCTATAGTGGTTGGGAGCAGTGCTCAATGCAGACGTGCACCTTCAAGGGTGGCTGCTGGTAACGGGGTGCCTGTTCATACACTGGCAGCACAGATGCATCAAACCCCCTTTTGCCTGCTGCAGTTGCCCCTCACAGCTGTTGGCCGTCCATGTCCCCTGTACCCGCAGCCACTGCATCGCTGTTTGGCCCTGGGGCGCGTGTCGCGCTGCTGGTCAACAACCTGGGCGCCACGCCGCCCCTGGAGATGAGCATCATGGCCGGGGAGGCGGTGGCAGCAGCAGAGCGGCAAGGGGTGAGCGGGAGGCATCAGCAGGCCCGGAAACAGGCGCTGCACATGTTGCGCAACTCCTCAGCTAGCTGCTGCACCACCACTGTTGAGCGGTGACCACGGCACATGCTGTGTGCCGCTCTGCATGTGCATCGGCGCATCAAAGCTTTGCAGCACGTGGCCCAACAGTCTTGGCTGCACCTCGTGAGCAGTGCACTCCTGCTGCCAGCTTGAACTGAGTGTCAGCACGTTGTGTGCCTGTGCACCCTGTCCGCTGCGTCCGGGACGTCTGCCGATGGACCTGCTGCAGGTTGCCGCGTTTGGTGCCTCCCGCTAGTGCCTTGTCTGCGCTTGCACATGACACCCTCATGAGCAGCTTGGGCATGGCACAAGCATCACCTTTGATTGCTGCTGGTGCTGCTGCTGTCTCTGTAACTATCTGTCGTCGCCTGCAGCTGCATGTGGTGCATGTGCTGACTGGCCCCTTCATGACCAGCCTGGACATGGCGGGCGCATCGCTGACGCTGCTCGCGCTCACACCAGAATTGGAGCCGCTGCTGGCGGCAGACACGCAAGCGCCAGGCTGGCCACGCACCAGCAGCAGCAGCAGCAGCAGCAGCACACACAGCAGCAAGCCGCAGACAGTGCCGCTGCCAGGAGGGCCCAGCGGTGAGGCAGACGTGGCGGCTGTGCAGCAGGCTGATGCAGGCAGCAGCGGGCAAGCTGCGTTGACTGCTGCTTCTCTGAAGGCTGCTGCTGAGGCGCTGCAGCAGGCGGTGCCGCTGCTTAATGACTTGGATGCCAAGGTGGGCTGCTGCTGTGGTCAGGGCTTGTGCCCAGGGTTTGCTTGCAGGACGTATGGTAGCTTTGTTGCTACGCAGCGTGCATGCATCAGTGTACAGGGGCGCTGCGGTATTGCTGTGCATGCATAACACACGCGCCTGCTGCTGCTCGTTGTTCATACTCCCTGTACGCACCATTCAGAATTCCAGAGGGTGGTGCACCAAGAAAGCAGCACATTGAGGAGTGTTCATGGTGGTTTGCAGGGTGACTTTGCATGATATTTTACATAGTGGTTGTTGAAGTTGCACTGTGCTGCCACATGCATGCATTGGCTCTGCGTGTTCAGTACTCGTACATGTGCCTCGCATTTGCTACAGGGTCTGCACCTTTGGAGGCAGCACATGGATTGGTGTTCATTGGCTGCTGCTGCTGCTGCTGCTGCTGGTTGTCCTCGTGTTGTGTCCTGCAACGCAGGGAGGTGACGGAGACTGTGGTGACACACTCGCAGCTGGTGCAGCTGCTCTGCTCTCCAACCTGCAGCGAGGCAGCCTGCCTACTGCACCAGCGGCAGCAGCCCTGCGCGGCATCGCCGCCGCCAATCAAGCAGCCATGGGGGGCACCAGCGGAGGCCTCTACAGCGTGGCCTTGACTGCGGCAGCTGCAGCAGTACAAGTGCCTGAGCCGGGCGTGAAGGAGTGGGCAGCTGCGTTTGCTGCTGGCGTGGCAGCCGTTGAGAAGTACGGTGGTGCCGCAGCTGGCTGCAGGACCATGCTCGACGCGCTGCTGCCGGCGTCTGAGGCGCTCAGTAAAGCGGCAGCAGGAAAAGCCAGCGGGGCTGCAGCAGCGGCGGCGGCAGCAGCAGCAGCAGCAGAAGGTGCCGAGGCTACCAAGTGCATGACTGCAATGGCTGGCCGGGCCTCCTATGTGCCTGCGGGGGCTGTTGCTGGTTACTCCGACCCTGGGGCTGTGGCAGTGTCTGTGTGGCTGAAGGCGGTTGCCGATGCGCTGGCCGGTGGCGGCAGCTGAGTGGTTGGGTACCGGCTGCGGCACACTGCGTGCAATGATTGCAGGCTCATGCCCTGCTGCACTGCATAAGTTGCTGCTAGCATGCTGCGCAGCGCTGCTGGTAATGTGACCGCTGATCAAGGCCGGCGCAACCTACAAGTGCACACTCTGAGCCAACCTTGAACTCTGCTTCCTTGAAGTGCTGGCCTGCAGGGTAACTGCCGTCAAACATCATCTCCAGTTCCTTCACCATCAGCGCCCCGGAGGGGCCCTTGGGTGCATCTTGAGGCCTCATGAGGCTTGATCAAGCTTGAGGGTGACCTGCAGGGCAGCAGACGATCCACTGGCTAGGTGGGCAAATTGTTCAACCTTTTGAGTAGAATCTTTAGCAAGTCGTGCATTGCAACCTAGGCAGCACATAAGTTTAAACCCATAACACATAAATTTAGGGAGATATTCACCAGTGATGGTCCCTGCACAAAACACAGAGGTAGCGCAGACAACCGCACGCCTAGCTGGCCAGGCGCCTGCATGATATCTGAAACATACTGATGTACTATAAAAATATCTTCAATAATGACGATGCTTGTGCACATTGCCTCTTCTTGGACGACTCACCATGTTGGCGGGGCGATGAGCTGCTCAACATGAGCTGTTGGAGTAGAGAAACGGAGTATAAGATATATTTCGTTGTGATATGCACATCTGTGAAGTCAATATTGTTATTGGTGCCTGAGCAGAAAAGTACTGCTGCGTTGACCAGACTTTCACTCTGACCAACGCAGACCAAAGTGGCTGCAGAGCGGCTCTGCAGCCACTCTGCAGCCTGTCTGCAGCCTGTCTGCAGTCACTCCGCATGCCATTCTGCAGAGTGCAAATATTATGCAGACATTCTGCAGGCTCTGCAGTCACTCTGCAGCCAGTCGTTACGTTCTGAATCCGCTCGTTACACACAACAGACTTCAAACAGCACACAATACACGCACACATGACGGAAATGCATAACACATGTACGTCGGTGTTGTCGGTGGAGTCGGCAACATCACGGGCATCAGTCTGCAACGCACTGCGTCCTGCAGGAGAGCAGCAGGAGTGCATATGCATGGTGCACATGTTGTACTGCATGAAAACGGGAACAGCTGCACCAGCCTCACAGCGCCACCTTCCGAGTGTCGTATGCAGGGAGAACCGAAATGAAACAATACATGCGGCAACCAAGACGCGCGTCTTTGCAGGCACATGTACACCTGTACCAGTTGGACACTGCCGGCTTGGCAGGATGTTGCCACCACATATCTCCCACTACATAGTGAAAATTTGACCAAAACGCGCTTAAATAACAACAGTGTTGACTGTTAATGGTGGTCTGGTGGTGGTTCCAAGCGAGATTTGGACTTATTCAAAAGTGAATATATCATACAGAGATGCTTTGCTCCCATTCTGGCGGCATTCTGACAACCTTGAATTTTTAGTGGTAAACACTACAGGGGTATCGCCCGAGGCATGAATCGGCAAAGCCGGATAATAAAATATTTTTTTATTGTAGCGTACAGATGCTCCTGCTTGACGGCAGATTAGACAGGTAGGTGGCTGAAACGTTTGCTAACTGGCACACATCAATTCTGCACCTAGGTGCAGGCCTGCTGCCTGCAGCTTCACTTTCTGGTGGCTGGCAGGAAAGTAAGCGATCTGCGGCATTCAAAACTGCCCGCCGTCCTGCTTGTGCAATGGAGACGATCGATTTTTCCTATCAACACTTCAGTTGTGGCATACACAAACAGCAGAGTACGCTTGTTCGTATGATGTAGGTACGCGCGCGCGGTGACCACGCCTGAGTCTACACATGCGATGCAACAGCATGGTGCGCAGCCACAGCATGCGCAACGTGTATCTAATCAGTCCCTGATCATTGTTGCGTCTAAGGCTAGGCAAAGCAATGCTGCCTTACACAATTCATATAATGGGCGTTACAGCAAAGCTGCAGCTGCTAGTAGCGCTGATGCCAACAACTGGACGCGTGCGGCATACATGACGGCATGGCACCTCAATGTGTGGTTGCTAGCTTGAGGCTGTCGTGTTTGGACAAATGGAGTTGAACTA
Source organism: Scenedesmus sp. NREL 46B-D3 (assembly GCA_014080715.1). Taxonomy (NCBI): domain Eukaryota; kingdom Viridiplantae; phylum Chlorophyta; class Chlorophyceae; order Sphaeropleales; family Scenedesmaceae; genus Scenedesmus; species Scenedesmus sp. NREL 46B-D3. Next base: position 17,747 of record JACERP010000439.1, on the reverse strand, counting down.
AGCCGTCAGCTTGCTCAGCAGCAGAGCGCGCGCCTCAGCTGCCCTGTGCTTGCTGGACTTGCGGTCTTGTATAGCCAGACGCTTCAGTTGCTCCTTGCCTTTCGTTTCTTTTGCCAGTGCCGCAACACGCACAGCAACAGCAGCACCCGGCTCTTGCAGACCCCTATCACTGGATGCCAGCCCAAATGCGATGTCCTTCAGCAGGCCAATAGCAGAGTCCAGGGGCGCCGCCTTGGCATCCATGCCCAGCAGCCTGGCCAGCGTCACCAGCAGGCTCCCATCGTTGCTGCAGCAGGCATCTATGGCGCGCTGGTGCCTCCTGCCATAGTCGAGGTGCTTGCGCAGCTTTATGACAGGGCCCCTCAGCAGCTGCTTCCGCACGTTGGGTGCCATTACTGCATTTGATGCCATAGCATCAGCCAAGCTGCGCACCAGCCCCTCCTCAAGTCCGGTTGGCGCTGCTTGAGGCTTAGGTTTTGCCTCGTGCTTATTCAGCAGCTGGAGAGCATAGTCCACGCCAGCCTGCAGCACAGCAGTGCATCATCATATGTTGCAACCAGCACGTTGAACAAATTAGTCCAAGGCCGCACAAAAACTGTTCCACAGCATGATGGCCTGGAGTGGCAGCGCCACTGGTGCATCTCTGAAAAAGCTGGCACAAGTCACTTGTCTTGCATGCAAGTCATCTCGAGCAGCTGAGAACAGCAGGCTCAAGTACCAACAGCAACTCGCTATTTGACCTCAAGACGTTCAACGTCTTGTACATTGGTCAGTGTACAGCTGTGCTGATCACGCCAGGCTGGCAGGGTCATCCACTGTTGCGGCGCTGTGCAGCTGCCTCACTACAGCAACCAAGCATCGTCATCATCATCATACTACCCATCCAAGCCAGAGCATCAACCAGGCATTGTTTATTTTATTCAAGGCAAAGGCAGCTACGTAAAGTCTCAAGCGTAGCATCACCGTGCCACAAGGCTTACACACGACATGTGCAAGCTGTTGACAGAAGACAGCGTCGATACCGTGCCCTTACCTGCAGTGCTGCCAGCACATAGCCTGGCGGCCAAGCAGCCCTTGCCTTGGCACTGTGGTCGTCCCTGACTTGACGATGCTTGCGCTTGCCTGCCGCATCAGGCAGCACCATGCAGTGCTTGGGGCAGCACCGCTCTGCCAGCGTGGGGTGCCCGTCAGCCGCTGCTGCATCTGTGAAGATGATGGTGCGCTTCTGGGGCTGCTGCTTGCCGTAGTTGCACCAGGTGTGGCGCACACAGTGCAGCAAGGCGCTGTCAGAGGGTCGCCACTTGCCGCCGCCAATGAGAACCCTGCGGGCTTCACTGCGCCCTGCTGTTGAGTTGGGCAGCCGCTTGAGGTGCTTCTCCTTCATGAAGTCCCTGCAGGGCGGCAGCCACCAGTTGTAACAAGGACTGATGTGTGTGGCATGATGCATAATATGTTTGCAGCTAAGCCAGCACCTGAGCACCGGGCAAGGATGCAGCTTCTATGATGAGTCATGTGATCAGGTGTAACAGGCCTGGTGAATTGACGACAACAGCAGGCACTGCGAAGCATGGATTGCCGTGCAGCAGATATGCAGTACGCGGCGGGCATTTAGGTGTCAAGCGCACCTGTTCCACAGCCCACGTGCTGAACTGCTCTGAGGGTTCTCCATGAAGATGCAGCACGGCTTGCCCTTTGCTGTACATTCCGCTTTGACAGCCTTGTAGAGCTCAAGGAACGAATCCACAACGTTGTCGCTGCACTGCAAATCAACGCCATACTGTACCGCCTCCTGCGCTGCCTCTGCCTCTGCTGCTTCCTTTGTTGCAGTGGCCTGCTGCAAAGCAGCAGCAGCAGCAATTGCAGCGTTCTTCTTCTTCACAAGCATTGCCGGGCCATCATTGTTCTGCAATAGAAGCTGCTGGAGCTCCTGCTGGTTTGCCGCGGCTTCGTTTTGTGCTGTCTCCCAGGCCTTCCTGGCAAGCTTTGCTGCCGCCTCCTTGGGCCATACATTCTTGTCTGGCCCTGCACAGCTGTAGAAGGTGCAAGGCGGCCCGCCCAGCACCACCACCGCATCAACAGCAGCAGGGTCTGCCTGCAGCTGTCTCCTTACAAACTCCAGGAGGCTTTGCTTCAACTGTGGGTTGCTGACGTCGCCAGAAGTTCCTTGCACACCCACGTTGAGGTAGCGCTGAGGAGGCAGCCCCAGCTGCTGAGGACCAGGCGCCTCAGCCGCATAGCCTGCCTCCAGCTCAAAGCCTGCCCAAGCGGCTAGTTTGTAGCTGCTGCCATGCCACCCCTCCACTGCTGCCTTTTGCAGCTGCATGGCCACTGAGTAGGTTCCAGCAAAGCCTTCCACCACCAGCAGCGACAGCTGACGCTGCTTGTCCTCATTGTGCGCACAAGGCTTAGCATGCTGGTGCAGGTGGTGCGCCTGAAGCACACGTACCTGCAAAGTACCCAGCTTAATTATTTCATGGATTTGTCAGGTAGCGCAAGCCTGGCCTGCACTGGCGAGCGCACAGGAATGTGAGTGCTCAGCATGGCGCCAGAGCATGTAGCAGTACACCCTGCTGCCGTGTTCAAAACACCAAGTTCAGCTGATACAAAAATACATTGCAACACAGCTGCGAATTGAGCTCTTCAAATCCGCTGCTTTCGGCGCGCTTACCATTGTGGCGCGCTAGCGCCATGTGGTGTTCAACGCAGCTGGAGCATACAAGGCTTCCATTACTTTTTACATAGCTTTTAAAAAACAACATGAACGCTTATAAGTAGGACTAAACTGCTGTTCAGGTAGCAGCGTAAAATGCTACAGTCAGCTGGGGAAGGCGAAAGGCCGCAAAGGCCGCAGTCGGCACCACCCAGCGCAACTTCTTCAACAATCAAACCAGGTCAGGTGCATCATCACATCTTATTGTATTTATGCGGAGATGTGCATCATCCTACAGGGAGTGCTGCTGTGCCTCCTTGCTCAGCCTGTCACGGCTGTGCAGGCTATAGCCTGCAATTGTAGCTACAACTCCAGCCGGTGGGGCCATAGTATCCAGAGTGTACCTGTAGCTGCGGCTGTGCTGCTGCTGCTGCTGCAATTTGCACAGCATAACGGGGTGGAGGGGGAGAGGGGCTGAGGCTGCGTATCAGGCAGCATGTCACACAGGTGCAGTCTATGGCGTCAGAGCACTTGCATTGAGATTGGTGCCGCACCCATACGCTGCTGTGCAGGCTTGTCTAGCTGCTGCCTGCTCAAACTACAGTGCACCCAGCTGTCCCCACTCCGCGTCTCGCTGTTGAATGGTGGCAGCCTACCATTTTGGCCATGATGGCTTGTCCTTGTTGCTTACAAGCCAAGTACGCCAGTTTGGTCTGCAACTGTGGCACTGCTGAGCCACTGCTGCTGCTGCTGCTGCTGCTGCTGCTGCTGCTGCTGCTGCTGCTGCTGTTTACAGCCAGCCGCTGCAACTGCAGCGCTGACTGCTGCTGCAGCAGCAATTGCTGGTACTGCTGCTGCAGCTCTGACAGGCTGCAATGCCGCAGCGCTTGCGGCTGATGATGCGTTGCCGCACAGCTGCTGCTGCAACTGCCCTGCCTGCAGCAGACCTGGCCCTGCAGCGTGAACCATCTTTTACTCCTGCTGCTGCTACTGCTTTTTCCTGAACAGCAACGTGCTGCTGCTGCTGCCTGGTTGCCCTGAAGGCTGCCAGCAATGCACCTGGCACCGCCACTGTAATGTTTGCTGGCCTGCAGCATCGCCGCCACCGCCCCAACAAGACACCGGTGCAGCCAGGTAGCAGTGGATTGGTGTGCGGCGTCCTCAATGTGAACAACATGCCTAAGGCAAGTGAATGCCTGGTGGAAGTTTGCCAATTACTCAAAGATCTGCGCTGCGACATCATGGGCTTTGCGGAAACCAAGGAGGCGCCAGGGAAGCTGCGGCCTGCCGATCTCATTCCGGGCTACACATACAACAGTAAGGCCAGGCCTCTTGGGGAGAATGGGTGTGCCAGTGGTGGTGTTGCGGTTGCTGTGCATGCCGCTGTTGCAAATGCTGTGAAAGTGTTTGCTTTTGCTGATCAGCAATGCGAGGATGCACTGTGGCTAGTGATGCCAGGGCAGAATGGTGCTCCTCAGCTGTTTATTGGAGTGGTGTATTTGCCTGATATGAACAAGCATGCGCCAGTGAGGAGAGCTGCTTACTCAGCGCTGCAGGAGGACCTCGCATACCTATCGAGCAGAGGCTCTGTCTTGATCATGGGTGACTTCAACGCCAGGGTCGGGCAAGGTGCAAGCCCCACAGATCGCATTGGCATGCATGGCAAAACAACCACAAACAACAATGGCGAACTCCTTCTCTTGCTGCTCAATGCCGTCAACCTCTACTCACTGAATGCCCGCACAGCACCCACTCTCCCCACCAGAACATCACATGTGACAGGTCCCAAAGGGGCACCGCGCGGAGGTCCCTCAATGACTACATCATTGCGTCTGCTGACATTGCTATGCCGTGCCAAGCTGCCGCCAGGCCAACAGCCAAGGTTGGGCCACACGCAGTGGGCTCTACTGACCATCTGCCAGTGTCTGCTTGCTTTCAAAGGCCTGTGGCACGTCGCCCTGCAAAACAGGTCAAGCTGCGCCTCAATGCACAGCCGAATGATTTCAAAGTGCGCAATGGGGAGCAATCGGCCGAACTTGAGGGCGTACCGGGAGGCCCTGGCACAGCTTGGCGCTGCTGATACGTCCACTATTACCGTGCTACAACAGCAGGTTTCTGCAGCTCAACTTACGGCCAATGCTGCAGAACAACAAACACATGCGCAGCTGCTGGGAGCGCTTCGTCAGGCTTTCAATGCTAGTTTTGGGTGTAAAAGGGTCTGGGTTGGCAAGTCCTTCCCGTGGTGGACACAGGTGCTGACAAATGCTGTGCAGGCCAGGGTGCAGGCCTTCACACAGTACAGGGAGTCCGGCCTTGTTGCAGACTGGGATGCATTTGATCAACAGCGCAAGGCTACTGCACAGCTTATTGAAGCAGCTGAGAAGCAGCACAAACAGCGATGCGAGCATGCAATCACTGCAGCGTACAGAGACCCCTTGAATGACGACAGCACGCTTGGGGAGAAGGATATGTGGCAGCTTGTGCGTCGCCTGTGCCCTAAGCATGTCAGTGAGGCCGTGTACAGTGTCATGCAGCACCCCTCAGGACAGACGGCTTCAACCCCTGCAGAAAAAGCAGATGCATTCAAATGCCATTATCAGCGTGTTGGTAGCCGTGCAGCGTTTGCCGCCTCAAACCCCCAGTTCGACCCAGCGCACATGACACAGGTTGCCGCCAATGTACAGCAGTACCTTCATGACTCAACCGCACCTCATGCTGCCCCACCCTGCCCGCTGGACTTGCCCATCACTGCCGCCGAGGTTTCTGCATGCTTGCAGCGTCTACGCACAGGCAAAGCTGGCAACCCTGCAGAGGAAGGCATTGTCAACGAGCTTTTGAAGTACGGAGGCAACACAGTTGCAGACATGCTGCTGTAGTACTGCAGCCTCATGTGGCAGCTGGAGCAGGTACATCAGGTGCCGGGGACAGTCGTCAGCATGCCTAAGAAGGGCGATCTGACAGACCCAGGCAACTACCGCGGCATCACCCTGCTCAGCGTGCTCTGTAAGTTCTACACCAGCGTCCTCAATCAGCGCCTTATCAAGGTTGCAGAGGGCGAGCAGCAGGAGCAGCAGCAGCAAACACAAGCACAGCAGCAGCAGCAGCAGCAGCAGCAGCAAGGCCAGCATTCAGCACAACAGCAGCAGCAGCAGCAGCAGCAGCCACGCGCAACTGCTGCTACAGCAGCAGCGGCGCCGCTGCTGCACGAGAGTCAGAACGGATTCCGCCCCAAGCGCAGTTGTGCTGACCATCAAAGCGTGCTCAGCGAGGTCCTTAATGGCAGGAAAGCTGAGGGAAAGGAGTCATATGTGTTGTTCATTGACACCTTCCAAGGCATTCCCTATGGTCTGGCTTAATGGCTTGTTCCAGAAGCTGTGGGATAAGGGTGTGCGTGGCAAGATGTTCCGTGTCTTGTACAACTTGTATCAGGGCGCGCAGCGTGTGGTGTCTCATGAGGGTTGCACCACGGATAGGTTCATCTGCGACCTTGGCCTGCATGAGGATTATGTTATTTCGCCCACACTGTACCTGTTGTTCATCGACGATTTGCTGTGTGACGTGCATGAAAAGCACCCTGGCGTTACTTTCATGGGCCCTAGTGACGAACCTGCAGGCCAAGTTGTGGCAGCCATGCAGGCTGATGACTTTGTTGCTGTCTGCGGGTCTCTGTCTGAAGTTCAAGCTGTGGCTGCAACTGTCTACAATTACAGTTGCCAGTGGCGCTTCAAGCTCCACAGCTTGAAGTCTGCCGTCATGCATGTGCTGCCAGCAAGACAGACCAGCCAGCTGGTCAACTCCGGCATTGTTTGAAACAATGTCCCTGTGCCTGTTGTATCGGAGTACTGCTATCTTGGCCTGTGGTTTAACTATACCTGTACATGGACCACACATTTTGAAAAGATGCTGGCTAAGGTGCAAACGTGAAGGGTGCGCTCATGCCAATTTGGAAGAGCCGCAGCATCAGTGTGGAGGTTAAACGCATACTGTTGCTGACGTGTGTCCGTCCCATTGTTGAATATGGCAGTGAGGTTTGGTTTCCGTCCACAGCTAGGCAACTGCAGCTGATTGACAAAGTGCAGACAGACATCATCAAATGCGCAATGCGCTGTGGCAAGGAGCACCCATGCTCTTCAGCTCTCTTGGCAGAATGGGGTGTGAAACCGTTGCATATGTGGCTTCATCAGAGGGCTTTGGAGTACTACTACAGGATTCAACGTATGCAGGGCGTTCGGCTGCCAAAAGTGTTTACAGCTGAATGGAAACGTCCTAGTGGTGCTGTGGCGGTGACACCGTGGCACAAGTATGTGCAGAGCCTGCTGTGCAAGTATGGTGTGAATGTTGTGACCGCGGAAGGCAGAGCCAGTGCGTGCAAGAGCCATGTCAACAAGCAGGCCAGGACACTACATGCTGAAAGGATTGCATGTAAAACGTTGGAACACTCCACTCTGAGTCGGTATGTGGCTCATGTGCATCCCATTCATGTTGATGCTATGGGTTTCAGGAGGCCTAGGCCGTACTTGCGTTCAGTGGCAATACCACGTGGTATTGAATTGCTTTTGCGTGTTCGTATGGGTTGTCTGTGTGTACATGAGCGTACTAGTCAGTTTGGGGGTCGCAGAGCTAACTCCACTACAGGATGTCCTTGTTGTGGTGCAGAAGTTGAGTCTTTGTCACACTTGATGTTTGATTGCCCTGCTACTTCTGCTCAGAGGGATAGTATGTTTGCCGAGATCAGATCTATGCCTGGTTGCGCTGAAAAGTTGCGCAGCGTTTTGTCCATGGCTGATTCGTCAATCAAGGTGTTGCGTTTTGTATCTGATGATATTTGGGGCAGTTCTGGAAGATGTCGGATGGTGTCACCGTGTATTGCTGCTTTCCTTGTCAAGTCTTGGGATGTGCGCAATGCATGCAAACATTCTGGAGCAGTGCTCCCTTCTCTTTCCGCCCCAGTGGGGCGCGGGGCCGATGGCGCTGATGCTGTGACTTGAATGGGTAATATGATGATGATGTCTGCTGGCACGGCTACCTGAATGGGGATGCTGACAAGCTGGAACGTTTGAAAGAATAGGATTAGGGCCGCTGGGACCCACCTGCACAGGCAAAACGTGGACCAAGAAAGCACAAGCATTTGTTGTAGCAGTCGCAACTCCAAGCTTCCTTGCTGTTGTACAATCAAGGCTGATGATACACCAAGTGGACTCTGCCATCCAAGCATGCCCATTTTGAGGGGTTACACGATCCAAGCATGACTGGTGCTTCCTCAGGCTTGATGTGCGCGTTTATAAAGTACAGCAAGCTGCGCCAGAGTCAGCTTTATGCAGCACAGCACGATGAAGCCTACCACCGGGCAGGAAGCTTGCAGTTCTTGTTCAAGCGCTCATAGCTTTACATTGGGCATGCCGTGCGGTGCTCTGCAATGCACAGCGCCATAATCATGCAGGCAGCCGCACTTGCCAATGGGAAATTTCCCAGAATTTTAATTCTGTGTTTGATTGTATCAACCCATAGCAGCAGCATGAAACCTTTTACTGTGGCAACGAGCAGCGCCTAAGAAAGTCATCCCATAAATGTGAAGCCAGTAGACCGGTCCAGCTGGGCAAACATCCTGCCGCAGGCCCTGCCTGTCAGAATGCACTGCATTGCAAAATGGCATTTCACCAGGTGCCTGCGACACCATGCAATGCATTGCAGTGATTGAGCACATGTCCTGTCAGACAGTCCTGCTTGCGCGACATCTTGCCAAGGTGTCTCCTGCTTGGCAGCCTGCCAAGCCGGGCTTGCTGCCCTGACCCGGATTTGTAGGGCCCTGACTGTATAAACAAACCAGTATCAGCTTGGTACATAACTGGCTAACATCCGAGATACTGGAGCTGCTGGCAGCCACTGTGTGACCGTCACTGGCAGCTGTAGATCCACAGGCATGCTGATATATGATCTATGTGCTGATGTATGATCTACAGGCATGTAGCCTAGGCACGCTGATCCGTCAGCATTGAGTGACAGGCATAAGGAAGCTGGTACCATCCCTGGTTCTGTTGCAGCAGCAGACTCATTTCCATTGCCGCCAATCAGGTGACTTGCAGCTGGGACAGTCAGTATGACAGCCTGCAGATTTGCAGCTGTCATAGGGACAACCCAATGCAACGCGTCTACATGCCCGACCAAAGCGCGCTGGAACTGTGAATCTTATCAGGAACACAGTGGTGCCTCATGCTCCAGTTGCTCAATTGAGAAGGAAGGGGGTTTTCCACTAGCAGCAGTTGGGGCCTCGTCAGCATGCCCTCTCTGTCCGGCGGGTTTATGGGATTCTTTGGGAACGAACGCAGGAGCACTTGCCGGGATCCATTACGCTCGTTGGAGCATATAGTGTAGCATTCTCGCTGAACATACCTGCTTGTCCTTCTTCAGCGTTGATTTCGGATCAAGGAAGCATGTCTGAACGCGCTTGATCGCGTTTACTTGAATCGGTGTGCTGACTCTGGCTGCAATATAACTACTCATTGTGTGCCTGACTTTAAGCAGGCCAGCTCTCCGCAACCGAATTCAACCTGCTGCTTGTCCCGAGAACGAACCACGCGTAGCAACGTTCTGTGCTCAGCACTTGAAGCTTTAAGATGCCTTTGTTGCATCAGGCTGCAGCTGCTTTTGGGTCCGGCATGCGCTGGAGGCCGGTTCCCTCGTCTTCCAGGGCAATTCTCCCTGTCTTCTGCAAGCCAGCAGCTGCAGCTCGGCTTGCAGGGCCTAGGTGCACCAACGGTTGCATGGTCTTTCCTTTAGTGCCCCAGAACCGACAGCATGGTGCTCCAACCCCCGGCCTTGCAGCAGCAGCAGCAGCAGGGCCAGCAAGCAGCAGGAGGTACACAGCAACACAAGCAGCAGCATCAGCAGCCGCACCGCTGCCAGCAACAGCTGCTGTCGACCTCTGGCACACGCTGGCAGTACTAGCCACTTGTGCTGCTGCGTCGCAGCTGGTGGAGGCGCACACACGCTGGGGCGCCCTGCTGTCCGCGCCGCTGCTGGCGCTGATGGCTGCGCTGGCTGCCACAAGCGTAGGCTTGCTGCCTCCTGCAAGCCCAGTATACGATGCAGTGTGGCGTTTCCTCATGCCGTTGGGTGTGGCGCTATACCTGCTTGAAAACGACATCACCAGCCTAGCAACATCAGGGCGGCAAGTGCTGGCAGCATTCCTGCTGGGTGCAGGCACTATGCTTGCAGGAGCATGGGTGTCATGGCAGCTGGTCGGCCCCGCCATGGGTCCCGCAGGCCCCCAGCTTGCCAGCTGCCTGCTGGCCAGCTACATAGGTGGCAGCGTCAACTTCGCAGCAGTAGCAAGCGCCACCCAGCTGCCTGCCGCCCTCGTGCCGCCTGCCATGGCGGCTGACAACCTGGCGATGCTGGCGCTGCTGGCGGCCATGATGGCTGCCCCGCTGCGTCGCATCACAGCGGCTCTGCGGCCAGCTCTTGCAACAGCAGCAGCAGCGACAGGGCCACCACCACCACCAGCAGCAGCAGGGCCGAGGCCAGCGCACAGCGCCTTGCCGGTGGCAGCCAGGTCATCGCCACATGACAGATCACCGGGTGCAGGCAGGCCAGCAGTGGTGGTGTCTGGCAACAAGGGCCTCGACGGCCACTCCTTGGAGACGCAGCCACCCTCAGCAGAGGCAGTGGCAGCATGCATGGAGGACAGCGCCCGGGGCTGTGCCGCACCACGCGGACGCAGCAGCAGAGACAGCAGCAGCAGCAGCAGCAGTGGGGTGAGGAAGATGCAGGGCGGCCCCAAGCAGCATGTGCGCAGCAGAGGGTTTGGGCAGCTCTCCCTGGATGGTGGTCCGCTGCTCACACCAGACCCAACAGCCAGCAATGGCATTGGTACTGCTGCTGCTGCTGCAGCAGGAACGGCCGAGGACAGCAGCAGCGACAGCAGCAGCGGGAACGGCAGGCATGACGGCCGCGCATGTGGCGGCTGCCGTGCCAGCGGCGTAACAGCTTTTGATGACAACCCGCTGCTGACGCAGGCGCCTGCCATGGGTGACGCCATCTCAACCATCAGTGCAGCGAGGGAAGGCAGGCAGAAGGTCATCAGACCACAGCAGCTGCCGGGCTCGCGAGGTGGCAGCAGGGGCAACAGCGGCAGCAGCAGCCCCAGGGGCAGCTACAGCAACAGCAGAACGCCATACGTCAGCAGCAGCAGTGATGTGGTGGGCTGCGGCAGCTGCAGCGAGGCGCTGGACAGCATGGCAGCAGCCAGCAGCACGCGCGCAGCAAGCACCATCACGCCTGCTGCTGCCGCCGCTGCTGCTGACCCGCGCCCCTCTGGCGCACTGGCGTTGGACGGCGGCGCGCTGTTCACAGAGGAGCCCGAGACTGGCCGCATGGCAGCAGCAGTGGCAGCAGCACGTCAGGGCAGCAGGTCGGGCAGTGTGAGCGTGAGCAACAGTGCGCTGAGCAGCCTTGCCAGTGTCGACTCGACAGATGAGCTGGAGCTGCTGGTCAAGTTTAACAAGGCTGAGCTGGAGGAGAGCCTGAAGCAGCAGCTGGAGCAGTACCAGGAGAAGCAGCAGCAGCAGCAGCAGCAGCAACATTCCAGCAGCAGCAGCAGCAGCAGCAGCAGCAGCAGCAGCAGCAGCAGCAAGGTGTCACCCATGGTCAGCAGGATAGACAGCCGAAGCAGGAGCAGTGTTGATGCAGGCATTAGCAGTGTGTTAACCAGCAGCAGTGCAGCAGCAGCACTGGCGGCAGCAGCAGTTGCATGCGCCGCGTCAGAACAGCTGGCTGTGTGGCTGTCTGCACCTGCACTGCAGTTGCTGCTGCTCAGCTGTTGTGCACTGGGACTCTCTATTGCAGGAAGTGCAGTGCACAAGCTGCTGTGCAAGGAAACTGTAGCGACACCTGCCAGCAAGAGCAAGCATACTGCTGCAGCAGCAGCAGCAGCAGCTGTAGCAGCAGGTCCTTTTGCAGGAGCCAGCCAGCTTGGCCAGCTGCTGATGGGCCTGTTCTTCGCCACCCTGGGTGCCTCCTGCTGCTGCTCATGGTCCTCACTGGGGGCCACTGCCCCGCTGATGGGCTTTGTGGGCGTGATGGTGGCGGTGCACTGGGCGCTGCTGGCGCTACTGGGCAGCGGCATGCTGCCGGGCATGCGGCGCATGAGGCTGCCGGTTGAGGTGCTGCTCGCTGGGTCGGCGGCCAACATTGGAGGGCCTGCCACTGCTGCTGGGTTGGCAGCAGCGCGGGGCTGGGACCGGCTGGTGCAGCCATCGCTGCTGTGTGGCAGCCTGGGCTATGCGCTGGGCACTGCTGGGGGGTTGCTGCTGGCACGCGGCCTGGGGGTGGTCTGAACTGTGCCGCTTGTGTGTGGTGCACACAACGCCTGCAGTGTGGTGCAGCTGCAGCCCAGCTGGGAGGCGCGTTTTACAATACAATACAATACAATACAGTAGTACAGGACTGAACCTGCCTCAGGCACTAGCCTAGCGAGCCGTTGTTCCGCTCATGAGGGTTTTGGTGGCTGTTTGCGTGCACCATTGTAATGCAGGCCTCGCAGACAGTGCATGTGCATGGGGTGTGCGCTCCCTGGGTGTTTACTGCAGGGGCTGTGCATGCAACGTTTGAAACCATGATGATAATATCAATTGTGTTGCAAGGATGCACACAAGTAACGGAAGAATCTGTACTGCATCATGCCTGTTGGTACGGGCGTTTGCAGAAGAGCAGTTCAGCTGGTGTTTTGCATGTGTTTGGGTTTAGCATATCATGCACTGTGTATTCCGAGTCGACATACACTTGTCTGCAATAGCCAATGACAGCTGGCTTGCAGCAGCTGGCCTGGTGTGTTTAGACATGAACGTTGTTGCCCAGTAGAGGGCACGTATTGTTCCACTCATAGCTATGCCAAGGTCAAGTTTTTTGGCAGTCAGGAGACACAGTTGTGCACACAGGCTTCAGCTGCCACTAGAAGCTCATAGTCCGGCAACGTCCCACATCGTGCTGTAACAACATCAGTATTTCCTCATCAGCGTATGTTGTCCAAATTCAGCACGAGCAAGCCTGCAGCTGCAGGTGTCTGGAGTTGGGTGAAGCAAGCTGTGTAGAATGGTTGTGCCTGGTGTCAGCATCAGCTGTGGTTGGTACACATCCATCTTTCATGGTGCTTGACGGGCTTACCATTTGTGGTGGTTAACGTTGCGACCCTGTGCTTCAGTTTCCACCACTTACACGCCACAAAGTGTCTATGTAAATCCACGCATGATATGTCAAGCAAAAGCAGCACTTGAGTTAGAGCCCTAACGCAGCATGGCATGTTTACAATGACAAGCTGTCAACAGCTCTGATCGACCCATGACAAGCAGCAGCACTCTCTGGTGCAGAAGGGCATATGGTTCCATGACTTCTTTCCGCCCCAGTGGGGCGCGGGGCCGATGGCGCTGATGCTATGGCTTGAATGTATAATATGATGATGATGATGGTTCCATGACGGAGTTGGTGATATGTATAGGGGGTGTCGTGTTGTAACTCGGGGCCGCGGGGTGGGTGGACATGGCGTAACTCAACAGCGAAGCAGAGTCACCCGGCCCTCCTCATGCAACGCTGCAGCTGCATCGGCATCTGTAAGCAATGCTGGTTCCACCCGCTGTAATGCTCCGCTGGATGCACTATTGAGCACGTTGCAAGCACTTGAGTCCAGTGCAGTTGCTTCGGGGGCACCAACCCTTCCGCTGTCGCTGTCGTTGGCATGTTGCTGCATGCTGAGTCAACTGCTCAAGACTCAATCGCCCTGCATGGTGTCAGTCCCGTTGGGGTGGTAAATGTACCAAAAATAGAAGCTCAGACAATCAAGAGCAGGAGCACCAAGCAGCCAGCTGGCAATTGCATGTGGCAGGGTGTGAACCTATGCTACTGTAACTGAAATGCGGTACATTTGGGGCAACAGACACAGGATGATCCTGGCCGCTGCCATAGCTACACGATGAAACCTTAAACAAACAACACCCCTGGGGACAAGCTCAGGTGTTGTTGCTGCCAGTTGCCGTTACGCTCATGAGTGTTGCTGCCAGTTGTTGTTACGCTCATGCTGATCAGCAGGCCCAGAACTCGGTGACCCCTACTCAGGGTGTCGCTCACTTTCGTAACATACATTGTTTATACTAGATGTTTGCAGAATATTTATTCGGGCTAGGTGTCAGCGTCTCATGACCAACAATGGCGCTTCAACGCGGTAATAACGGTCGTTCCGTTGTAACGACAAGACGTTGGGGGCGCCAGGCAAAGCGCTGTCAGATTGACGAGTCGCTTTGTTGGGAAGTTTGTTCTAAAGACATAGTGTCGACGGATTGAATGAATTCATCACCTGCAGATGATTGATTACGGCCAACATGCCATGATGGTATGTGTGACGTTACAAAGCGCGACGTCGTTACTTCAACTGTCGTTGGTTCAAGTGATAGCTGTACCCAGTTTGCTGTACACGGTTGCGCAATGAACCGTTACTGGGTACACCAACACACAATATTACGAGGGAATAGTTCGGCAAAGGTGCAGAAGTACTGGCTCCCCTCAGGTGGCGCCTGTCACAGTGTGTGTGGTACTGCCGGCGGGCCAACACCGAGGCTCGCTCATTTGCGTCACTGCCCGGCAGGTTTGTTTCGTACTGAAGTGATCTGAAAGGTTTACTTGTTGCCGCTGTTAATGTGACGCGGACCGTGAACGTGCGGAAGAGCGCGCGATGCAAGAAGCGTCTGGCGCGCTGCGGCCGGCCTTCAACCCACTGTACATCCCTCGAATCTACTTCTCCTGACCAAGCGGTCAGCAACGGTGATGATTTCACCTGAAAATATATCATGCGATGTCCTTCACAATTAATCTCGAATCAGCGGCACTTGAAGTAACGACTTCTGCGCTGTAACGACACATGTACAGCACATGTGGCTGCCACCAACCAACTGCAGGTACGAACTTTGCACAATTACTCAAAATATTGGTTTGTTAGATCCGTAATGTGAAAGAATCGGTTCATCGCAGCGACAGTGATCCGCACGAGCGCACCAGTGGTTGGCCGTTACTGCGATTCGAGAAACGACGTGCCGGTGTAAGTCATGAGACGCATACACATAGTTGAAGGAACAATATTTATTTACCAACATCTACTGTCAAGCACACACGGGTAGGGATCACCGAGATTTGGCACTGCTCTTCAGCGACAACTGGCAGTAGCTGAGCCTGTCCGCAGGGGTGTCGTTCGTATGAGGCTCCATGGCAAATTTGCGTTTTACAAGTCAATAATAATCAATGATAGCATCACTGAGGATGACTTAAAACTCATTCAGCTCAACTGCCACACAGAGCACCAATAGACCACCTACGTAGGTGTACTGTATACAGTACTATTGTGCGACCCTATGAGCCTAGGAAAACCCTACGTCTGTTACCAGGCTTCTGGCAGGGGAACCCAGTCCATTAGAAGGTGGAGCAAGGTAAATTTTTGCTATTACGGCATAAATCTACTGCTGAGCAGGCTCATTGACTTGCAGCAAAACACCAGCACACAGTACACCAGCCACAACGCCAACAACATGCTGTGCTGTAACAGCATGCTGGTAGCAGAAAAGATCTTATCCAAAGCCTGCCAAACCCTGCTGTAACAGCAGAGCATAGCAGGAGTAGTGCACTGAGGATGTAAGTTGGCAACTCAGCCTGCAATTCAGGCCATCACTGCAATCAAAGGCAGTACGCACCGTTAGGCGCCTGTGACACATGCACTACGCTGCATACATGCCTAGCGTTGGCTGCATGACGATCTCCTCTTTGCCTGCTGCTGCTGCTGCCGCTGGCCCAGCAGGCTGCTGCCATGCCTCGAAGTGTGGGATGTACGCAGCGCGGATGTCCCCGCTGCTCCGCAGGAAGAACCTCAGGCAGGGCAACTCAGCACGGCACAGGAACGGGTGGCGCAGCAGCTCCGCCGACAAGCCAACATGCTGCACTGCTGCTGCTGCTGCTGCTGCTGCCGCTGCTGCTGCTGCACCCTGTTGCTTGGTGACACATGCTGCTGGTGCCGCTGCCGCTTGAACTGGCTGTGGCTGCACCTGCTCCCAGGCAGGGCAGCAGTCAGGCAGCAGCCTCCACCCGGCTGGCTCGTCGGCATTGGCGTTGCCTGCAACACCAGCAGCAGCACCAGCAGCAGGCTTGGCTGCAGCCAGATCAGTTGCTGGCACATCGGCCAGCTCCTGCAGCCACAGAGGTGCTGCAGTGCCGCTGCCTCCACCGCTGCTGTGTGGAGCAGGCATGCTCATGCACGGTCCGAGGCTGCTGCAGGTGCTGCTGCCTGCTGGTGTGCTGCCACCTTGGGCCGGCAGTGCTGCTGCCTGTTCCGCTTGTGGTCGTTGGGGTGCATCTGCTACTTCACCTTGCTGCTGCTGCTGCTGCTGCTGCTGCTGCTGCTGCTGTGCCGCCAGGCGGCGTGGGTCGCAGCTCCACCAGGCCAAGATGAGCGTGGTGCGGCCACCAGCAGCGCCACCACTCCCGCCAGCAGCAGCTGGCCTGCCCGCGCCTCCGCCACCCGCCGCCACCACCGCCGCCACCCTCCGCAGTGCACCGTGCGGCTGCGTCTTGCTGCTGCTGTTGCTGCTGGCAGCACCCTGGCAGTGTTTTGCGCTGCGACCTGCGCCAGCATCAGCATCGTCGTCCTCCTCATCCCCTGGGGGCATCACCGCCCCAGGCAGCACCCCATGCAGCAGGTTGCCGGGCCACACCGCACAGCGGCCCACAGCAGGAGCCACCAGCCAGGCACGAGCAGCTAGCGGAGGGTGCTGCTGCTGCTGATCATGCTCTGGGTTGCTGATCTGATGATGCAGGTAATGTTGGAGCTTGTGGGTGTGATGCCGCTTCTGACCCACACCAGCTGCTGCTGCTGCTGCTGCAGTTGCTGCTGCCTCAGCTGTCTGTTGCGGATGCTTCACACGCTTTGCAGCAGGCACACCATTGCCGTCCGCACCAACAACAGCCGCCGCCGCCGCCGCAGCAGCCAGCAGCAGCAAGTGGCACAGTGACGCCTGCTTCCAGTGACTGCTGCTGTGTCACCTTCTGCTGCTGTCGCTTCTGCCCAACGCCTGTCTGCTCTGCTCCTGTCGCTGCTCCAGCTGTGGTTTGGTCCAGCACCAGGGTGGGCCCCCCGGCTCCTGCCGACAGGTACAGCACGCTGCTTGCTGCTGGGTGCACCAGCCTGAAGGCCGCCCAGCCCGCGCCCCAGCGCACCCCTCGGCAGCGTCAAAGTGGAGCTGGTGCGGCGCCCAGGCGGGGCGCGTGTCGCCCCACCACTCAACATGACTCCGCTGCTGCTGCACCTGCTGCTGCTGCTGTGCTGGCTGCATGCTGGTGAGAGCTGGCGCTGATGCCACCTGCTTGAACTGCTGCTGCAGCAGCAGTGCAGCTGCTCCGAGTGCGTTGCTGGCCCTGCTGCGGCCGCAGCCTGCAGGTCATGACGTAGCTGAAGAAGGGCGTGTCGGCTTCGCCGTAGTTGTGACAGCTCCAAAAGTCGCTGCTGCTGCTGTGGAAGGCTTGCTGCAGTGCATGCAGTAGTGCTGGTGGTAGTGGGGCATCATACAGTAATACGCGGCTGCCACCAGAATAGCTTCGACGCTGGTGCTGCTGCTGCTGGTGCTGCTGCTGCTGCTGTCCTGCACTGCAGGTATCACCCAGCTTTTCAGTTGCTGCTGCTGGTGCTGCTAGCGCTGGTGCTGGTGCTGGTGCTGCTGTGCTATTGCTGCTGCTGAGCCCACACGCCTGGACAGCCTCCACTTGCAACCCAGCATGGCAAGCTGGGCATCTGCTGCTGCCATGTCGCCTTGCACGCACGCGTTCAGCGCCTGCAGGGCAAGAAGCATGCCCATTGTGCTGCTGTAAAAGCCTGAGCCACTGCTTGAAGCATTGGCAATCATGTCGTGAGTGCGCCTGTGCAGCCATGTGCGTGCGCCCCCCAACCAGCCCGCGCTAGTGGTGAGGCACCGACCTGCAGGTACAGCAGCTGCGCTGCTGCTGCCAGTGCTGGCTCATCCTCTGGCTCCCAATGTGGATCAGCCTCTGCATTGCGGAGTTGTCATCCTGCATC
>JACERP010000438.1:0-60850 GCA_014080715.1 Scenedesmus sp. NREL 46B-D3 | reverse complement strand
CAGCCGGCGTCGGTGTCCGCACCTGCCAGCTGGCAGGTTGATGGTGTCACGGGTGCTTCCCTGCACATCTTTGCCCGGCCACTCCAACCAGAACAGTGCACAGGTCCAGTGCGCCGCTGCCGGTGCCATTCAAGTTGGCGGTGGGCTTGAGGACGCACGAGCTGGGCATCGCGGTTGCGCTGCACATGCTCATGACGGCACAGAGCGACCCTGCACGCTTGCCGAACGGCAGTGGGGTTGCCTGATCCAGGATCTTGGCGGCGCCCGCTGCACAGCTGGCTGATGTGTAGTCTTGGACAGGCAGTAGGGCCGGAAGGCTGCCGCCAGGTCGGCCTTGGTCAGGGCGTACTGCTGCTGGCTGGCAAACGCTGCCATGTCTGCCAGGCAGTCGGAGCATACCTTGCAGGGGGTGCGGATGCAGGGGCTGTACTTCATGCAGCTGTCACTGCCAGCTGCGGTGGTGCCAACTGCAGCTGCCTCGCACTTGCACACGTCACCTGCTGTTGTGGTCAGGTCGCACTCAAAGTCCCCGTTGGTTCCGCACGCATTGCGGTTGTCCAGGTCACAGGTGTTGTTTGGCAGGGCCAGAGTAGTGACCACGCCTGGGACCCTGTTGCCACCAGCCACGCCTTCCACTGTGCACACGTCTGCCGCCTTGTCTGTAAAGCTGTTAGTTGTGTTGAGTGCGTCGGTCGCGTTGTAGGTGCCCCCATGGTGTTGCCATTGCACACTGCAAACACGGAAGATGCTGGTTAGCAGCGGGGTTTGGATTGCAAAGGTTTGCCAGGCAGCACATGTCAAGCACATTGTTGCAGCAACACTTGCAGATCAATGCACTCGGCATCTTGAGGTACTGCACTGCAACCCAGAGACAGAAATCAACAAGCTGCATCCAGGATTCCAAATGTCCGGCAACACGTCAAAGGCGCCAGCAGCTGGAATTGACACTCCACGGAATATCCTGCTGCATAGGTTGGCTGCCCTCTTGCCGATGTTGCCATATGGACTAGCACGGATTGCATTGGCAGCTGCATTACAGTCTGCAGGTACGGCGCCGTTGAGGCTGTTGCAGTAGGTGTTGAAAGCGGTGGAGATGGCCCGCAGGGTCGGTCACACTGATCTGCTGCCGCACAAAGGTGTTCATGGAAGTGATGCAGGTCTGGCAGGATCCACGTGTAGCGCCCTTGCACACTCCAATGTTGGTGCAGATGTCCTGGCCGCTAGTTGCATTGCAGGAGCAGAACTGGTTGCCAGCCGCAAAACTGCAGGTCTGTCCAGCAGTCGTGTTGCAGCCGCTGTCTGCCACGCAAGTGTTGTTGGGAATGGGTGAGTTGGCGGCTGCTGCAATGCCAGCGACACCGTTGCCAAAGTTAGCACCATTGACGCTGCAAACGCTGAAGTTGGCTGGCACCATGTTTGAGCCGTTGACTGTTGTACTGGCCGCCAGGGTGCAGGTGGCCGGCAGTGATGCAGGGCTGGCGGGACACTCCTCCATATCTTGGCACAGCCATCCCGCACGCTTGCCCAGGTTGCCCTGGTAGCTGGCCTCAATGCGCAGTGCCACCTCGCTGCAACGTGCCAAAGGCTTGCGAGCGGCTGCGCAGTGGGTTCTGAAGGCGGCTGCCACCACAACTCCAGTGGTAGCTGCCATGTTGCCCCAGGTGCTGGTGAACTGACGCATCGTTGCCAGGCAGTTCCTGCAGTTGGTGCAGGGCGAATCCACGCATCTGCTGAAGGTCGCGCATGCCTCGGCCCCCGTTGCCTTGTTGCATTCACACTGCACGCCGGCAGCGGTGCCGCACATTTGAGAGCTGCCACAGTCAGAATTAGAGAAGCAGAAGCCCTGGGTGACGGTGGAGATGTTGGTGACGGCGTTTGGCACTTGCAGTGTGGTAAACCCATTGGTGCCGGGGACCGAGCACACGTCGATTGTCAGTGGTGTTCCTGCTGACACTGCTGGCACCAGGGGTGCTGTAGCCAGGCTGCAGTCGCTCTCAAACTGCTGAGGGTCGCACAGGCCCAGCAGCCGGCAGATGTTGCCCGCCCGCTTGGCAAAGTAGCCGGTTGGACTGGTCATGGTTTGGTTGGTGACAGCATCACACAGTGCAGCATTGTAGCTCTTAGCCTTGCACTCAACGTTGAACCTGTTGGCAATCAGCGTGGCGTCTGTTGCGTTGAGCAGAGGCTGAATGAATGCCGCCATTGTCGCCAGGCAGGTCCTGCAAGTGATGCATGGGAGGCCCGTGAACAGGGGAATGCGCGGCACAGTGGCTGAGGCGTGCTCTGTAGCACTGCCGCCGCTTGGTGTGACGCTTGCTGTGATGCTGAACCCGGGTAGGGCAGCGGCAGTGATGTCTGTTGTTGTCACGGTGTGCTTAATCTTGCAGGTCAAGGTGGCGTAATCAGCCAGGCCAGGCCTTGGCATGTCGACGGTGGCGCTGTTGGTGCCGACGTTGCAGCTGCTGATGGTGCCTGGAGCTGTGGCAGACGGCAGCAGTTCTAGCAGGGTGCTGGCAGGGATGGGCACTGCACCGTTGACCAGCGTCACTATGTAGGTGGCAGTCGAGCCAGCCTTGTACAGGCTTGTGGCGTTCACTGCACAGAGTGAAGCAGCAACAGGAGTGAATGAACGAGCTACGCGATATGTGTTCACACTTAACACCGCACATTTTCAAGGTGTGCGTGTAATGACAAGGCAATCTTATGCACCGCCACGCACCTCACCATTGCAGCAGGACGAATAAGCCAGGCGCAGCTGCAACAAGTGACGAGCCTATGAAGTGTCTGTGCAACAAGTATTGCACCTAAGGCTCAACTCTGCAACCTCGAACGCAACAACCAACCAATGGGTGTTTGAATGTAGCAACCAAGCGGTAGAGAAAGACAGCAAACGTAACACCCAAGTTTTGACTCACCAGTTGCAGAGGCGCCGATGAAGCTTGGCGACACCGTGATTGATGGAAGCGTGTAGAGCTGGACTCGATGTGCTGTGGCGGTCCCAATCTGTGCAATAGTGCCCTCCTTATTGTAACATGCCTCGACGGTAAAGCCTGGCAGCTCTGTCTTGCTGATGTCGCCAGCTGACACTGTCACTGGGATGGTGCACACCAGGGCTCTGTTAGCTGGCATGGCAGTTGTCACAGGGTCAAAGGCATTGCCACTGGCCGTGTCAAGCTTGCAGTCCGAAATCGTGATGTTCTGGGCCGGGAAGCTGGCAGGCCTGCTCACAATCCTCAGGCTCGAGTTCGCCGCCACTGGGTCGGCTCCGTTGATGAACGCCACCGTGTATGTGACGACAGCCCCCGCCTTTGCACGGCGCACAACGCCAGTTATATAGGTGACTGCAGGCGCAGCAAACAATTCAATGCGTTAGCAAGTGGAACAGCAGTGCTGTGTGATCAGTCAGACGTCACAGAGTCAAGAGCTGCCTCATTGTGACCGCCTGCAATGGCTGCTGTGTGCAGACTCAAGCGCCGCTAGACTGGCAGCCTGGCAGCTCACCATCGACATACAGGGCTGGTTCTGTGGATGTGACGGCGCTGGTGACCTGCAGACTGGGGCTGCCACTGTGCACAGACACTTCAGACCAGCTGGCCTTCGCAGGGAAGGTGGTGAAGCCAGCGGGGGCGCTGGCGGTGATGTCCAGTGCGGGCAACCTGGCGTTAACTTTGTCAGCAACCATGCGCTGGAAGGTGCAGTCAGCAGTGGCGTAGGCTGCGAAGGTGTCTGTGAGCGCCCCTGCACCATTTGTGGCGATGCCTGTGCAGGTGACCGCAAACACTTCTGGTGCTACTGGGCTGGGTGTGAAAGCATAGTTGATGGTCGAGCCGCTGGTGATGTTCATGGCTCCGTTTTTCATGGTAAACTTGTATTCAATGACTGCACCCCTCCTTGCCAGCTTGACGCCATTTACTGCAAAGTCACAGTACAGACAGCAAGGTGGGTCAAAAGCTGCTTCCCTGGCCTGGCATGCTTTCACTGCCACTGGCAGGTGTGAGAAAGGGAGAGAGAGAGGGTGATCATGGCTGCAGCATTGCCGCTGCGGTGTAGTTCCTGGGGGTCAAAGGTGCATATGTTCGTGCTACAAGGGGTTTCTGGAACAGGCATGCCGCTGCCTCATGCCTTAATCCTTGACAAGTGGAGACAGTACGACAGCTTGAACTTGGCCACAGCCCTCATGCAATCATGACTCATAAGCACAGCATTAGCCCCTGATCAACTTACCATTGATGTAGGTGGAGGCGTCTGATGTGATGACTGGGGTGGCAGCTGTCAAAGACGCAGCAGTGTACAGTTTCAGAGGGGCCTCGCTATGCTCCAAGGGGTAACCACCCACGGCTGCCCTCACAGTGAAAGCCGGCATCTGTGTGGCACTGATATGGGCATCATTGACAGTGACACCAAAAGTGCACTGTATGCTGCTGTTGGCAGCCAGTCCCGATGCAATAGCAGGTTTGCAATCGACTGGTGCTTCTGCGTACACTGGGTCCGAGCTGGCAATCTTGAGGCTAAAGTTGCCTGCTGGTACTGGAGTAACGCCATTGATCAGGGTGACGGTCCAGGTGACCAGTGCTCCCTTCTGGCCCAGCGTTGTGCCAGCAACTGCACGCAAAGAAAGCAAGGAGGCGTCAGTGCCCAAACACCTGCATCTGGGCCGGCATAGTTGCGTAAATGTTGAAGTACAGCAGGGCACGTGGCGATGCCGCTGAAGTGAGCGTGCAGTCTACGCTGCAGGAAAACCACACTTTGATGGCCCCGTACCTGTCTGTGAGGGCCCGCTGATCACATAATCAACTTTGCGGATGATTGAAGTGCCGTTGAAGACCTCAACTGCCGCTGCAGTGGCGTCAGGCACGCTGAAGTCCACGTCTGAAGGTGCCAGGCCATACTTAGCCTTGACAGTGGTGGCGGGGACCTGCCCGGCCTCTTTGTGCTCCTTGGTGACGGTCACAGGGAAGGTGCATGTGGTGTTTGCACCAGCAGCCAAGGCCGCAATTGTCATGGAGCCCGGAGCCAAGCCAGTGCCACCGCTGATGCAGGCGACACTGCTGGCAGGTGCAGGGTTAACATCGACCGTCAGCGTGCTGTTAACAGGGACTTCCTTTTTGCCATTGGTCAGAGTCACCGTGTAGACCAGGATGGTTCCTTCAATTGGAACAGCTTCAGTCCCAGCTGCAGCATACAAGAGGCAGTGCACACCATTGTCAGGCTGCACATGCCGCAATGTGGAGTGCATCAGCCGTGTACTTTGAACAGCATAATGCGACGCAGTTGTGCCCGATCATGACCAGCAAGCACAACGGCAGCCTGTCCCACTGCGCCGCGTCAATGCAGTGCCTGGCGGCATTCGTTGTTGCAAAGTGCATGCTACAATGCATGGAGAGTTCTGAATGCCAAAGCTGACGTGCCAGGGATTGACCCTCCACAGGGTGCTTCCGTGCAGGGCTTCCAACGTGTCCATATAGCAAAGTGTGTCTGTGTCCTTCATGGTGCCGCGCATGACACTTGCAGGTGCGCTGCCATGATGCTGCTCACCCTGCAAGAAGGGGCCAGTTTGTGAGACCGCTGCACTGACGGCCAACGTAGAACCGGTTGACACCGGCACAGCAGGCACGGTGATGGCCTCCATGGTCAGGGAGATGTCAGCTGGCACGGTGCTGAGGGCAGCTGTGACAGTGAGGGTAGGGATCTTGCCGCTCTCTGCGTGTGATGAAGTGACAACAACTCCAAAGGTGCAGATGATTTTAGCGTTTGCAGCCAGAGCAGCTGGCATTGCGGCCCCTGCCACAGCTACCGTGTTGCCTGATGCATCCTTGCACACCACGCTGGTGACAGCAGCAGATGACACAGTGAAATCACTGATAAGTGTGGTGTTGGCGGCCAGGGCTCTCTGGCCATTGACAATGTCCACGGTGTACGTCACGGTCGCGCCAAGCATTGGGAGCTGGCCGCCGGTGAGGGTGGCGTTAGCAGCTGCAGCATGCATCAACATAAACATACTGTTGTTGTTACCAGCATACAGTCAAAGCTTAACACAGCCACATGGCAAGCCATGCCTCATGGCCTAAGCAAGCAAACATGCTTAGTTTCAACATGCTGTGACAAACTAGCATGTGGCACAAAGCCAAGCTGACGTGCTTTCAGCGGACTGGTTGATGCCAGAGTTTGGTTGTTCTGTTGATCAAGCACAAAGCTTCTGCCCCATGTTCCACTGGTGCTGAAACATGCAACACGACACATCTGCAGGTTTGAACCTGACCTCAGGCACTAGCCAAGCAAACCGATACTCCGCTGATTGGGACACATGCACTTTCTATAACATCATGACATCATATTCAATCTATAGATTGCAACACAGAGTCACTCACCAATGATTGATGGAATACTGGTCGCAAATGAAGCAGCAGCAGCCAGCTGGACGCCACTAGCAACAGCTACATCTGCAGAGGATCTGGGCACTACAGAAAGTGAATAGTCCATTGGGCTGCCGACAAAGCCTGGCTGCACGTTGATTGCACCAATTTTACCAGCGGCCTGGTGTGCGGTTGTCACTGTCACTTTGAAGGCGCAGTTGATGGTGGCAGCCGCAGCCAGTTCTGCTGGCAGGGCATTCCCAACTGTGACTGCCAGGCCGGGCGCATTGGAGGCGTCTGGCATAGTGCATGTCAGGCTGCCAGCATCAAAGGCTGGGGTGGTGGTGAAAGAGAAAGTGTTGCCGATGGGCACCGCCCTTGCACCGTTGGTGATTTCAACCCTGTAAGTGACTGCAGCGCCCAGCTTTGGGAGCTTCCCATCCAACGCGTTGGCGACATCTGCAGACAGAATACGACACAGGTTCTGCCCTGTAACAAGCAGGTATGCTTGAACCTCATCAACACGTGGCTGCTATGCAGCTGAACCATAACTACGGAGCACGGCATTGTCTTGTTCAGTTCCACTCATACGTGTACATATGCGGGCACTTACCAGCAATGAAGTTCTTGGTGATGTCATCAGTTGATGGGAACGAAGCAATGGGTTGGGCAGCACGCGCGCCAGCAGCAACAGCCACATCGCCTGTGCTTGCCAAGGGGACCACGTACAAGCCATTGCCCCCTGTGAAGCTGGCTTGAACAGCAAATCCTGCAATTTTACCAGCACTTTGGTGTGCGCTTGTCACATTGAGGATGAAAGAACAGGTGATGGCCGCACCAGCAAGCAGGGTCTGCGGCAAGGCCTGGCCAGATGTGATGAGCTGGTCATTAGTAGTTTTGCACCTCAGGCCCGATGCTGTGTTGGGTGGTGTGAGTGTAAAGGCAGAGGGAGTGGTGATGTCCTTCTTGCCATTTGTGACAGTCACAGTATACACGACTTGTGCGCCTAGCTGCGGCAGTTGGCCTTGAGGTATTGGCACTCCAGGTACTGCGCAACGGAGCAGCACGCAACAAGTAAGCGACCCTCGAGTACCAGTCACAAGTGGCAAAGCTTGCACGTGTCGACAACGTGGTACTGCTGACAACTCAAAGAGCCTGAGCAGCATTGACAGCACAATGTGCTGTGAGGACGGACTGAGGCACAGCCAGTCACCCTTCTCAACAATGAGTGGCATCAATCATAGCTGTGGTAGACCGCACTTTGAAGCAGCCTCATCAGCGCTGCTGGACTTCACTAAAAACAGCAGTGCTTCTCTGGTGCGTCTAGTGCGTGCTCACCACTCAAGAACTGTGTCTCCCCTGCAGCCAGGGCGATGCTGGCAGCTTGAACAAGGGAGCCAGTGTACACAGGCATCTCAGGGAGGACACAGCCATCAATGGTTTTCAAGGTACTGTCCTGGGCCGTCAGGGTGGCAGTAATGTTGATGCCCATGATGGCCCCTGCCGCTGCATCTGTGGCGTCCACCAAGCGCGTGACTGTGCATGTGATGAAGTCGGTGCCAGCGGGTGTGGCTGCACCCAATGCAAAGGCTTCTTTGTTGGGGCGTACACAGCCGGCAATGACGTAGCCAGTGGGCGCCGTCATGTCAAGTGTATCCATGCCTGACCAGGAACCATCAGGGCTGAGCACCAAACTGTACTTCACAGTGCCTCCGCTCTTCACAAGTTCAGATACACCAGTTGCTGTGGGGCAGCAGGGAAATAAAGATGGGGCACACATGTAGTGGGTTTGTCAAGTCAGCTGTGTGTTGACGCAGGTATACATTGCGTGCAGGGGATCAGAAGGCGGCTTACACCTGGCAGAGACAGGAATGCAATTGCTGCAACTGTGGGAACTGCAACCACCAAGCACCTGCATGAGCACTGCTGAAAGCATCAGGCACAAGTGATGGGAGGAGCAAAATGGCTACCTGTAGCATCAAAGTAGGTATCTCCAGCCTGCTCGATAGATGATGTTACAGTGCAACCTGCAGCTCCCAGCACTGACCTCGTCAGGCAGGCAAGAACTGCGAGGAAAACAACGCAGAATTCAGTTGCTGTGATATCCATGGAGTATGTGTGGCACTGCAGTCAACACCAACACATGTAGCATACTGTTGTGTTGTGATACCGTTCGGCCAACATGGCATGAGTTGTTCTCTAAACGTCAATAACAGCCGACATATTATTTAACACAGCTGCTGCCGTGCATTCCTCGCTAGCAGTCATGCTGCTGTTGACCAGGCGCCCACCTGCTATCACGGTCAGGCTCAAGCAGCCACGCCGCGACATCATGCAACACCCCAGAAAATGAGCGCCAAAGGCTGGCTGTACCTTTTATATGCTGCGTATTGGAAACCCGAAATTATTCAGGGACCTTTGGCCCTAAATTCGCTGCAGACGCAACGACGCGAAAGGCCTATCGAATAGTATCAGCTGCAAATCTATAGCATCTGCTGTAATAATCGATTTAAATTAGCGGAGACGGGTATGTGTCAAAGCTTATTGGGTCAACTTTGACTGAGTCAAATGACAGCGGTATGTCACATACCGTATGTGAGACTCATATAACTACAGCGTACAGACCACCAGTACTTCAAACCAATATTTTCACAATCCCTGTACGCAGGACTGGCTGATCGCACGAGCATACATGCCCAACCGAGCCCCGACTTGGCAAGGTGACTAAATGGGCAACAACCCACGCCCTGGAGGGAAGGAGGCAACCTCAAAGCAACATGTGGTACCGATCTGGACTCGAGATGGATATGTATGCAGTCAGTGCACATTTGGGTTCCTACAGCAGTTGCTAGCGTGATTTGGCGTGCTGCAGATGTCATCTATTACAGATGTATAGGAAAATGTATAGTATAGTAGTGGTAATAATCGCGTGGGATTTATTTGCTTAGGGTGTTTATTAGCATAGGGGGCTGACACAGTGTAGAACAGCAATGGCCTGCAGTGTTACGCTGTGTCGAGAAGAAGAAGCACTCTAACGCAGCAGCAAAAGGCAAACAAGCAAGCAGTGTCACCCTACCCCTGCATGCGAGGCTGCGCATGTAAGCAAAGCTGGCTCCACCCACTGTACTGCGCCGCCGCTGGTTGTACTGATGAACATGAAGCATGTTGAGACCAATGGAGCCGCTTCCGAGGCACCAGCCCTTCCACCTCCAGGAAACAAAGACCTCGTCCAGGAAGCAAAGACCTAGGTGGACGCTGTGTAGACAGTCTTCTATTAGTTTGGCGAGTGCGTATTATTGTACGGATAATAATCAGGGTTTCAAGGAGCGCAGTGCAAGCACACAATTAGTTTCACAGTACATTTAGCTCTGCCAAACACAATGAATCCACATGCTACCACTCTCTTAAACTAACACCAATGCTGTGAGCATCTCCCATCACCACGGCACAACAAAGCCAGAACGAGGAGTTTTATAACACTGATTACTTGCTTTACCAAGGCTGCATGCGATCCATTATAACAGGATGCCCAGTCCTGCAACGCCTGGCTTCAAAGCTAAGAGGCTCGAAACCACCAGTAGGATAAAGGGCCAGTCCATGAGAGCACAAACATAAATTGATTATCATCGCAACACAAGTGTCGCCACAATAGTCAACAGCAGTTCTGGAAGATGTCGGATGGTGTCACCGTGTATTGCTGCTTTTTTTGTCAAGTCTTGGGATATGCGCAATGCCTGCAAACATTCTGGAGCAGTGCTCCCTCCTCTTTCCGCCCCGGTGGGGCGCGGGGCCGATGGCGCTGATGCTATGGCTTGAATGGGTAAAATGATGATATGATGATGAATAGTCAACAGCATATTAAGTAAGGGGGCAGCTGTCCACATGAGCTCATGTGAAGCTCTCGAGAGCTAAACCGAAGACACCGGTGTCAGGTACCTGACCTTCTTGCACCCCAAGCCACATTGTTGCACCGGTGGGGCGCGGGGCCGATGGCGCTGATGCTATGGCTTGAATGGGTAATATGATGATGATGATGATTGTTGCACCGTCCACGGGCACCGTCCACATTGTGGGGGTGAGCAGCAGTGCCTGCATGTGCCAGCTGGCAGCCTTACTTGCCTGCGGGGTTTGTGGTGGACACGGGGTAATTACAGTGTTATGCATGCTAGTGCTGTGCATTTTAAAAGAAGTGTTTGACCTGAGCTTCAGTTGCACCACTAAGCCCTGCTCATACTCTGCACACACCCAGCTTCCAGCATCGAGCTGCGGATGCCCGCCACCAGCTCCGCAGCACTGCCGCCAGTGCCAGCCTCGCCGCCACTGGGCCCTGGCGTGAACACTGTGTTGGTCTTGGCGTTGGCGCCCACCTCCCGCAGCATGTCAAAGTACTGTGTGACGAGCATCAGCTCCAGCACGTCGTGTGCTGCCACGCCGGTCACTGACTCCTTGAAGTCGCGCACGGACTGCTGCAGCCCCGCCACGATGGCCTGCATGGTAGATGAGTCGAGGGACAGAAGACAAAAGACAACACTGATGTGAAATGTCACGTCCCAAAAGGGTGCATCAACACAAGGGATGCGTTAGGTCAACGGCAGGTTCCAGGACAACGGCTGACACTTGTGCCACATGCGCCATGCAGCCGCCCACTTCATGTGCCTGGCAGGCACGCAACTGACAACTCTGCTGGGCTTGTAAAGTGCTGCGAACTTCAGCATAGCATGCCCGGCACAGCATGCCCGGCGTGACTGGCTGCCAACACGCACAACCGCATGGCAACTTGCGCTTAAAGCCGCAGCGCGGTGCATGCACAGCGCCTGACGCACAACCCAGCTACACATTGCTAACCGCCTGGCACGGCCCCTGGCCTAGTGCAGAACAAGCTCATTGACGAAAAGCGAGTAAAGTGGGCAGTGACTCACATGCACATAGCGTGGACATCAGTGTGCCAGCAAAGCATTGCTCCCTCGACACTGCCTCTACTCATGCGGGCGATCGCACTGTCAACGTAAAGCACGAGGCACTGCGCAGAACACCTGCCGCATTCCCACGCTGTGCTGCAGAAGCAGCCAGGCCTGCAGCCCTCACCTGCCGCTGGCGGGCCACCCCTGCACCCTGCAGGTACTTTGCCTCCGCCTCTGCTTCTGCCTCCTTGACCACCTTCACCTTGGAGGCCTCTGCCTTCTCGAAGGCAGCCAGCCGCAGCCGCTGTGCAGCGTTGATGTCGTTCATGGCTTCCTTCACCTGGGCAGGGAGTTGGTGGTGCGACCACGGCAGCCACAAAATCAAGAAACGGCGTTGGCATTGAGCAAGCGAGCTGTGACTAGCAGCAGAAGGCTTAGTTACATTGCCAAAAGTGGCAGAGTCTGCATTGTCACACAGTGCAAGCGCAAAACATTTGCAGGATAGTCCCTGTCTGCCTTGGCAATGTCAGGCACCTCAGCCATCGCCAAGAGCAACGCCCCTTGCAGGTGATGGTGAGAAGCAGGATGTTGCCAATGTCGATGCTGACGCAAAGGTTCCACTGCAGCAGCAGCTGCTGACCAAGATAACTGTGGGCTTCCCGCACTGCAGCGCTGTGCAACCCGTGCATGCATCACCTTTGCTGCTGGCGCGATGTCATTGACCAGCGCCTGCAGTATGTCAAAGCCAAAGTTGCCCATTGACTTGGTCAGCTCCTGCAAGGACGGGTTTGCACACCAAAGAGAGCAGCTCAGCGCAAGGGCATGGGCAGAGGCACAGGCAGGGCCAGCAGTAGCTGGTCCGCCAGCCGGACACAAACAAACTCAAAACACGACCTAAAGCACAAGTGGGTGTCTGCGTACAACGCGAACGGGCGGCACCAATGCTCCCCCCCTCTGCGTCAGCACATGACAGACATGCCAGGCACAACATGCATTGTGCACACAACGCAGGCGAGTGCACGGTGTCAAGCCACCCAAATTGCCACTGACAACCAGCTTGCTGCCTGTAGCCCTGATGATTCGCTGGCACGCCTTCTTTCCTCCGCTGCATGTACCTGCCCTAGTGGAAATTGTGTAATCGTCCACAAATTAAACCACAGCAAACATGCAATTGGCACTGGGCTGCTCTCCTCACATTGCGTATGGAGCGTGCGATGGCCTCCTTCTCCAGGAAGACATCGTCCAGGTTCATCTTTGGCACGCTGGCGCGCACCACATCAAACACGTAGCTGCTGATCTGGCTGTGGCTGTTGGTCAGCTTGTAAAACTGCAGGAGCAGCAGCAGCAGCGGAGGTGGCAGCGGGGCATGCAGCGGCTGCAGTCAGCACCGTCGTTGCGCCGCTGGCATGGCTGGCTACGGTTGGCTCTGCAGGAACACCAGGTGCTGGTGTTGCACAGGTCCGGTGGAGGCCTTATGCTGCAGGTCACTAAAGCGCTAGCCCAGGACCACCACCACTTTGGTGCTGTGCCTGCAGCATACGATTGAGACATTTGCAGGCTAAATAGGTGTTGTTCATTTGTGCCGCGCAGGTAGCTTCTGCTGCAGTCACCATGCTGGTGTAGCTGCAGTTGCTGCCGCTTCCAGATCGTTGTTGCCGCCAACACCACCACTGCTGCTCCAACATCCACTGCTGCAGCCCTGCTGCACCTGTTGCTGCTGGAGCAGCTACTGCCGCACAAGTGCCATCATGATTGCTGCTGAGGCAGTCTCTCATGATGCATCGGCTGCCAGGGAGTTAATGACATCCTTTCTACCCTATAACTGAATGTGCTGCCTGCTTATTTGGCCACTTACTGCATCAAACGTATGATCCCTGCGGACTTGGTACTGCACTGAAACAACTAGCGTCACAAACACCTGCAAGCGGCAGCAGCAGGGCCAGGGAAATGTCGAGATATTAAGCATACTACATGCAATGCTTGGGCAAGACAGTATGAACATGCACACCAAGCATCCCTCCGCAGGCAGCAGGCAGCAGCTCTAGGTCAGCATACGCGATCATAACACAGCATCATCACCCAGCATCGACGCTGCTGCGCGTTTGCTGTCATGGCAACCAGCGATACACCAGGTTTTCAGCAACGTTGTGGCAGTGAAAGTGGCTGCTCAGGTTTGTACAGGGTAGCTGCAGCTGCTCACATTGTCCTTGGTCTTCGTCTCACACTTAACCTCCAGCTGCTGCACACGCAGACTCAAGATGCCAGCGACGCCCTCCCCACAGAATGGATTCAAGCAGTTGCAACCTGTTTTTTCATGTTGGCAGACAGGACACACAGCATGGGCGGAGATTGATTGGCAACCCTACAAGCTGTGCCCACCTGCTGCAGTGCTGCTGTTTGAGCTACACTGCTGCTGCTTGCTACACTGCAGATGCCTGGGCGGCAGGGCCTGCAGCTTGACAATCGCACTCGTTCAAAGCATTTAATTGAACGTGTAGGTCTGAGGGACGCCAATGTCGCTGCATGCAGGGTTGCTTGGCTTCGACACAGTTACGTGACCTGCGCCCCTTGCATCCCCGGTGCTTGCAACAGGCGTCATGCTACCTTACCTGGAAATGCTATGTGCGAGTATTTTCCAAACCGCTCGATCACAGCTACGGTTTCCTCGCGAGGGCAGGTCCACAAGTTGCCCATCCTGCGATGCCTTGTCTGCGATTGAAGAAAGCTGTCTTTGTTGAGACACGTGCCAAGTGAAACCCCAAGAGATGGGGGTCAACGGAGATTCACAACACGAGGTCAACCGAAGGAAGCCCTAGTGCCGCACCCTACTGTTTGCCACGCAACCTTAGCGGTGGAACCTCTGGGACTACTCAAAGTTCAACAGTATGATTAAAGTGCAGGTGACCGTTGATCACTGCGATAGGTGACAATGTGTGGTGTGTGGTGAACTGCATTGGTGAAGTGCGCCTAGAACTTGCATGTGCTCCTTGGCCACACAATGCTCCTGGCCACACCATGTTAAAAGTAGCAAAAGAATATCCAGCACTGTTCAAAGCCTTGTCAAAGAAAGAAGCCGTGGCACTGCAGCGGCAAGGAGCTTTCTCCCCCAAGCTAGAAGATCATAAGACCTCAACCACACACCTTGCAACAGCTGAAACATACAGCACGGCAGGCGCGGGTCACTGACACATAAAGACCATGCTTTTCAGCGTTGTTGGCCCAACCTCCATGATGCATGGCTTATGGCAGCGCATCAGCGCAATACAACAGCGCACACCTGGCAACAGCCTCACTGAGGCAAGTATGACACTAAGAACTGTTTATAGACAATTTTCCGCTTCTAATACCTTGTCATACTACCTTATCATATATTCTCTTCTTCCTACTCCCGGAGAACGGGGTAAATATTATGTTGCACCTCACACTGTCACAACGCTGCAGCATGAGGCAGTGACCCATCATCACCATGGTGGTGATGATCACCATACCATAAGAATGGTTGTATTAACTTTAGATATGTACAACATTGCTTCTGTAAACCAAAAGCAGACCAGCGGTGCTCAGCAGCTGGCATTGCAGATCGCGTCAAAATTTAGGCCCCGCACCCTGTATTACCATTATTCATGCAGAAGGACGTGTACAGGTCAGCAGTGCATTGCGCCATCTGGAAAATATGAAAATTCTAAAAAAATATCTTTAATGCAGGCTGCTACATGCAGGCTGCACCATCATTGCATCCAAGTTGCACTTTTGCACTGGCGGCTTCTGGCCCAGAATTTCGGAAACCTTCAGTCAAGCCCAGCCTGCACAATCGCATTCCCCACCAGTTGCGTCCGCACGACGTGCATATCTGGCGGGATGTTAAACTAAGGAAGTTGAGGCCGTGTGCACATTGCTGTACTCGACAGCCATCAGCTGGGGCAGTGCACCCCTGTTGCTGTGCAAGACTACCTGCCAGCAAAGTGACAAGCAGACCGCTGCAACGCATCATATGCCATTTAAACATTTCATAGTTATTTTTATTTTCAACGTGCTACACAACCACCACCGAGGCGTGTTGAGCCTGAGAGCGAGTGGACGCAAGCACTGCTGCTGTAGCGGCATGGACAATCTACGCGGTAAAATATATAATCTGGAAGAGTCAAGGTTGCAGGCTCGGCCTGGATCGACTTTTGGCCACACGGTGGGCCACACCTGATCACTTGTCATGACGGGTCTGGCGGTAAGTTGACCTTGACGCGCAGGGTGCACTACTCTCGATATCGCAAAGCTCTTGAAATGGATTGTAGTCCATTCAGGTGCAACCGCATGTTCTTGTCTTTCAGTCTTCAGTGTCAGGCCTTACAGCGTCTGCTGGTGACCCGGTTGTTTCTGCTGCTGCAAATCACGCGTCTGCGTCGACGCATGATGATCACTAACAAGGTGACGTGTATTTGTGTGCTGGCACTGTTTTTGCCTGAATTTATTTGTCAGCCACAGCATGAGCCAATTACTTATGCACACCACTATCCTGATGCTGATGCCCGGCCTAATGTATGCAAAATCGCCCACAGCACCAACAGTAGACTAACCAGCAACAGCACCGAATACGTGCCTTTTGTTGGCACCTCTATAGCCCGCGACAGCCAGCTGCTGGTGCTGCGGCTGTTCTATAGCAGCTTGGATTTTCCAATCAAGCACTTTGTCGTGGTGGTGCCAGAGCGAGCTTTGAGCCCCCCGCGTGGTGGCATGTGGTATGAACTGGAGCACCTGAAGGACTACGCAGAAAATGTTGTGATCATCACCTGCACAAATCCGCCGTCAGTGGCTGAGGGCTGGAATGCAGGTGAGAAGCACAACAGCAGTGCATAACGACTGCCAGCCGCTGAGTCAGCATTACTTGGCCAGCAGCGAGAGTTTGCAGTGGATGCGTTGGCAGGCCGACACTTGTAGGTATGCCGGGCATGCAGAGCTGGTGTTCTGGCCACCTTATCTGTTCAGTGCATGAGCTGCTTGTGCAGTCATAGCCGCTGATCCTGTGCAGCCATAACACAGCATGTTGGGCGCATGTTTGACGCTGCGTCGTTTGTTGTAGACCTTCTTCCATGAGCCCCTTATGCCAGTGCTGACATCCTTGTGACTCCACCACACGCAACGCGTGCGAACCTTGCCAATTGCCTGCTTTGCAGTGTTCCAGGCGTTCCCCGACGAGCCCTGGGGCGTCTACTGTGCACGCGACACAGCCTGGACGCCAGGGTCGCTGCAGAAGCTGGCCGGGCACATGTGGGGTGCCACCAAGGATAACAGCCTAGAGATTGCGTTGATGCGCTGGTAAGAGTCTCTTGGAGTATGCTCACTATGCGTGTTTGCACACAGCCACATACACAGCGTGGCGCTGTCAGCCCATGGGCAGTTGCAGACCCCCCATGACCGCCTCACTGCTTTACGTGCGGCTCCAGCTGCACCACCGTGATACATATGCACCTTAACACAGCATCTTACGTTGTGTGACCCTTGAGCAACAGTACATATAAGATTCCGAGCAGGGTTGACCCAGTGCCCTGACTGCAGTCTGGTCGTAGTCTCTGCAGCAGCAAAGCTACAGCTCTCCAGCAACCTCTGCCAACCCAAGTCCCAGAAGATAGCAGCAGGAGCAACCCCAGCAGGTTGAGTGGGGGACGATAGTATAGATTGCAAAGACACCGATTCTGACATCCACTCCAAGATTTGGCATCACGCAGTAACTTCACTTGATATCTTGCAGGACGTTTAACATAGGAGGGGGCCTCTCAGCACCCCTCAGGACAGACGGCTTCAACCCCTGCAGAAAAAGCAGATGCATTCAAATGCCACTATCAGCGTGTTGGTAGCCATGCAGCGTTTGCCGCCGCAAACCCCCAGTTCGACCCAGCGCACATGACACAGGTTGCCGCCAATGTACAGCAGTACCTTCATGACTCAACCGCACCTCATGCTGCCCCACCCTGCCCGCTGGACTTGCCCATCACTGCCGCCGAGGTTTCTGCATGCTTGCAGCGTCTACGCACAGGCAAAGCTGGCAACCCTGCAGAGGAAGGCATTGTCAACGAGCTTTTGAAGTACGGAGGCAACACAGTTGCAGACATGCTGCTGCAGTACTGCAGCCTCATGTGGCAGCTTGAGCAGGTACATCAGGTGCCGGGGACAGTCGTCAGCATGCCTAAGAAGGGCGATCTGACAGACCCAGGCAACTACCGCGGCATCACCCTGCTCAGCGTGCTCTATAAGTTCTACACCAGCGTCCTCAATC
Source organism: Scenedesmus sp. NREL 46B-D3 (assembly GCA_014080715.1). Taxonomy (NCBI): domain Eukaryota; kingdom Viridiplantae; phylum Chlorophyta; class Chlorophyceae; order Sphaeropleales; family Scenedesmaceae; genus Scenedesmus; species Scenedesmus sp. NREL 46B-D3. The sequence goes on along the minus strand of JACERP010000438.1, from coordinate 43,328 downwards.
AGCGCCTTATCAAGTTTGCAGAGGGCGAGCAGCAGGAGCAGCAGCAGCAAACACAAGCACAGCAGCAGCAGCAGCAGCAACAGCAGCAGCAGCAGCAGCAAGGCCAGCATTCAGCACAACAGCAGCAGCAGCAGCAGCAGCAGCCACGCGCAACTGCTGCTACAGCAGCAGCGGCGCCGCTGCTGCACGAGAGTCAGAACGGATTCCGCCCCAAGCGCAGTTGTGCTGACCATCAAAGCGTGCTCAGCGAGGTCCTTAATGGCAGGAAAGCTGAGGGAAAGGAGTCATATGTGTTGTTTGTTGACACCTTCAAGGCATTCCCTACGGTCTGGCTTGATGGCTTGTTCCAGAAGCTGTGGGATAAGGGTGTGCGTGGCAAGATGTTCCGTGTCTTGTACAACTTGTATCAGGGCGCGCAGCGTGTGGTGTCTCATGAGGGTTGCACCACGGATAGGTTCACCTGCGACCTTGGCCTGCATGAGGGTGATGTTATTTCGCCCACACTGTACCTGTTGTTTATCGACGACTTGCTGCGTGACGTGCATGCAAAGCACCCTGGCGTTACCCTCATGGGCCCTCGTGACGAACCTGCAGGCCAAGTTGTGGCAGCCATGCAGGCTGATGACTTTGTTGCTGTCTGCGGGTCTCTGTCTGAAGTTCAGGCTGTGGCTGCAACTGTTTACAATTACAGTTGCCAGTGGCGCTTCAAGCTCCACAGCTTGAAGTCTGCCGTCATGCATGTGCTGCCAGCAAGACAGACCAGCCAGCTGGTCGACTCCGGCATTGTTTGGAACAATGTCCCTGTGCCTGTTGTATCGGAGTACTGCTATCTTGGCCTGTGGTTCAACAATACCTGTACATGGACCACACATTTTGAGAAGATGCTGGCTAAGGTGCAACGTGTGAAGGGTGCGCTCATGCCAATTTGGAAGAGCCGCAGCATCAGTGTGGAGGTTAAACGCATACTGTTGCTGACGTGTGTCCGTCCCATTGTCGAATATGGCAGTGAGGTTTGGTTTCCGTCCACAGCTAGGCAACTGCAGCTGATTGACAAAGTGCAGACAGACATCATCAAATGCGCAATGCGCTGTGGCAAGGAGCGCCCATGCTCTTCAGCTCTCTTGGCAGAATGGGGTGTGAAACCGTTGCATATGTGGCTTCATCAGAGGGCTTTGGAGTACTACTACAAGATTCAGCGTATGCAGGGCGTTCGGCTGCCAAATCAAGTGTTTACAGCTGAGTGGAGGCGTCCTAGTGGTGCTGTGGCGGTGACACCGTGGCACAAGTATGTGCAGAGCCTGCTGTGCAAGTATGGTGTGAATGTTGTGACCGCGGAAGGCAGAGCCAGTGCGTGCAAGAGCCATGTCAACAAGCAGGTCAAGACACTACATGCTGAAAGGATTGCATGTGAAACGTTGGAACACTCCACTCTGAGTCGGTATGTGGCTCATGTGCATCCCTCTCATGTTGATGCTATGGGTTTCAGGAGGCCTAGGCCGTACTTGCGTTCAGTGGCAATTCCACGTGGTATTGAATTGCTGTTGCGCGTTCGTATGGGTTGTCTGTGTGTACATGAGCGTACTAGTCAGTTTGGCGGTCGCAGAGCTAACTCCACTTCAGGATGTCCTTGTTGTGGTGCAGAAGTTGAGTCTTTGTCACACTTCATGTTTGATTGCCCTGCTACTTCTGCTCAGAGGGATGATATGTTTGCTGAGATCAGATCCCTGCCTGGTTGCGCTGAAAAGTTGCGCAGCGTTTTGTCCATGGCTGATTCGTCAATCAAGGTGTTGCGTTTTGTATCTGATGATATTTGGGGCAGTTCTGGAAGATGTCTGATGGTGTCACCGTGTATTGCTGCTTTTCTTGTCAAGTCTTGGGATGTGCGCAATGCATGCAAACATTCTGGAGCAGTGCTCCCTCCTCTTTCCGCCCCGGTGGGGCGCGGGGCCGATGGCGCTGATGCTATGGCTTGAATGGGTAATATGATGATGATGATGAGGAGGGGGCCTCTACAACTCCTTTGCAATGACACGATCTGCCATCAACCGCTTTGGTTTGTTTGATGAAAACATATACCCCTCCTTCTTTGAAGACAACGACTTCCAAGTCAGGCAAGCCCGCATGCAACCTCCCATGCAACCCAAGGTATTGGATGATGTGGTGATGCATCACGGAAAGCCACATGAGTCGGCTTACTCTTCAGGTATGCACACACCCGACGACCCTGCACATGGCGAAGCAGAGCACCACATACGGGCAAGCTGGCAGCAGCGCTTTGTGGTCAATGGCAACTATGTGCAGCGCAAGTGGGGCTGCCAATCAGGGTCTTGGGACAGCTGTGCATTCCAGACACCATTCAACAAGACAGTGCCTGTATGGTGAGTGGCAAGGTGCTTGGCTTGGTGCAGGCACATGACATAAAACACAGTGAGAATTGTGATGTAGGTGTCCAGTCATCTGGTCATACTGCAGGTTTTTGCTTGCCATGATGTCCTAGCTGGCACGTGATCTTGGTGTTCTTCCACCTGCAGGTACTGGTACACCAGCAAGGAACAACGGCAGCTGGACAGCGGCTTGTCTATCAGGGACAACAAGCTGTACGACGCTCAAGGGAATGCTGTGTACACCATCCCAGCCTCCTTTAATGGATGGGCTGGCTACGCTGAAACAACACCAGTATGCCGATTAACTGGGCCTCTTGGGATAGTTGCCAACGCAACATCAGGTCCAACATGCATCTAAGCCACATGCCTGTACTTTTAGCATGGCATGGCTGGGGGCAGCGCCAGCTCCAGAGATGCAGGCATTGTGCGTCCGTAGCACGGCTCAGCCAATAGTCCCAACTGACTTTGGTGAGCCCACCTTTAACTGGCCTCTGTGACAATGGTTAAAGCATGTGTGGATACGTAATGCACACGCAATTCTGGTTGCCATCAATCGCCACGTGCTCAAAACTTCTTGCATGTAGGACTCTGAATAACTGCAATAGCAGCTAGGTTCTAAGGCACTCATGCTGGCTTCAAGCCAGCACACATCACCCTATGCATTGTACCAAAAGCCAGCCAAGACTGAGCATTCCTGATGCAGTGACACCAAATCCAGGCCTGCTGCGCTTTTCACCCTACCTTGATGTGCTTACATCAAGCCATTCAAGATCAGCGCATGCCGGCACTTGTTGTGACTTGCAATTCATTGATTGGATCTACTGATGTCTGCTAGACAAGTTGATGTTTGCAGCTGCAAGGGCATTGCTTTATGCATTGTTACTTTATCAAATGACAACTGCTGCTGCATTGAACAATTGGCTTGTGGGTTTGTTGTGGTGAACATCATGCACATGATGTGCTCAGCACTACTGCATGCTGACTGACTGTACACTAAAAGCCCTTCCGCTGTCATGTTGCTGGTGTGACCTGCACCCCCTGTGAAGAGAATACATGACTTATAAAACTGTCCTGATGTTGCTTACTGTCATGAATGCTTTAAGTTCACAACAGGCCACACTTGGCAATGCATCTACAACTGTTGGCATATAGTCAGATTGACAGACAGCCTCAGGCTTGTGAGGCTCACCAGCGGCTCACGTGCTTGCATTGCGGGTGAGTGCATGTATTGATGGCGCTTGTTGCAGTAATCCAAAGATTTGGCTTGCAATACAATACAATACAATACAGTAGTACAGGACTGAACCTGCCTCAGGCACTAGCCCAGCGAGCCGTTGTTCCGCTCATGAGGGTTTCTTGTAATTGTACCCAGTTTCTTCTTCATTGTTTGGGCGATCGAAACCACCCGCACAAATCCGTCAATTCCAGTTGCTTTTTCAGCCCAGCCACGGGAAACAGAAGCTGAGAAGCTTAATTGATTCATTTCCTGCACCACGAGGCCCTGTTGGACCAACAATGCTGATCAGCCTTGTCATGACAAGGCGGGTGCATGTGTGTCACACTTACAACTACAGGGCCTGTCATCAAACCCTTTGCAAGGCATTCGAGGCAGTCAATCTCATTCAGAAGCAACGAAACATGCTGCATTGTTGCCACGACTAACGAGTCACACAAAACGCAAGCACAGCAAATCACAACAGCTGCGTGAATCAACGACCATCGTGCTGCGTTGCTCCGAAGCTGCTCAGCTTGTGCACAGAAACCCATCTAAATTGATGCTGTTAATTAGACATGGACAGACAACGGTGCCACCGGCATTTCTCGGTTCCGTGGCGGGCCGTTGACCTGTTTGACCACGTTGATGCTCGTCTTACCATGACCGAAATCTCTTACTAATAACGTAAGATGCACCTTTATAAGCTTCATCAAACCAATTAAGAGGTTGCCGTGCATCGATTGCATGAAGTACTGCCACAAGATCGCCATAAGATTAGGATAACTGTCGCTCTCTGTTGCTTGAGATGTCGTGGGTTTTACGCGAGAACGACAAAGGCAACTTGCAAAAGTACAGCGTGCCGTGGAAAGCGGCCACGGCTTTGGTGACTGCCATTGCTGTTCTGCTGCTGCTGTTGTCGAACATGAAGCTGCAGTATTGCAGCCAGCCCCTGCTGCCTCTGCACCCGCTGGAGCCAGACTCGAGCACTTCTGGAGCCTACACAGCAAAATACGGCCAACAGGTGAGGATCAACCACAAAATCGTTTACTAATAGTTTCATCCAAGGCTGCAGTGCCGAGCGGCAGCAGTCCAGGCAGATTAGTTGGGCCTTACTGCACACCACCTTACAATCATGGGACCTTAATCCTTGGTGCACTTGCGGCCCGGCTCTTGTTCATGATGGCAGGTACAGCATAATCAGCTGCCTAACATGTCCAGTGAAGGCAGCAGCAAGCCACTTCAAAACTCCGTGTCTCAGATCAGTGTGATGTTTGGCATGATTGGAAGGGATGTGGCCAATGAGCTGCCATATGTTCTAGCCAACGTTGCCAGGCTGGCTGTGCAACTCAAGGAAGCACACATTGTTTTTGTTGAGAATAACTCCAATGATGACACGCGTGGGGTTTTCAAGGCCTGGGGTGCCAGCTTCACTGCTGATCACAGCAATCGCACCACCAAGCTGGTGTCATTCCAAGTGTCATCTGGCAAGAAGGACCTCAGGCTGTTGGCGCAGACGCGCAACCGCTATTTGGAGCAGCTGGCCCTGCCAGAGTATGCTGGGGTGGACTACCTGATTGCTGTGGACACTGACATGTGCTGGCCCTGGGACGTGCCAAATATGGTGAAGATCATTGATGACCTGCTGCCAGCAGCTGGCAGCGCGTGGCATGCTCTGTATGCCAATGGCGCCTGCGGCTGGTACAAGGACCTGTTTGGCAAAGGCAAAGAAGAGGTGCCATTCTTCACTCCAGGTGCGTTGTATGCGTGCTGTCAACGTGTAACCCTGTATTGGCCCTGAAGACTGCCGCATCTGCCAACCTCACCCTGGCACATGGTAGCTGCTTTTGTGGCAATTGACAATCGGCAAGCTGGTGCATGTCAACACTGTCATCTTTGTGGTGTCATGGTGTGGACGTTGTGGTGGCATATCAGCAGCAGCTTGTCAGGCTGGGGCGGCCACTGCCTTACTGCAAAAACACTCAAACACATTGTGCCAGGTGAGCATTTGTGACTCTACTGCAAGCTGCAAGGCAACCAATCACACGCGTGTGCCAAACGCAGGGTCAGCAAACATCTACTGTGACCTCTTTGCCCTACGAGACTCTACTGGAGTGGAACACAGAAGGGATGGGGCACATCCCAACGAAGTGATATTTGTCCCTGGTACATGCGATTTGAGCGTCATGCAAAGTCACAGTGCTGCAACTTTCACCTGCAGGCACTTGAACGGCCATGCTGTGGTGCCTGTTCATGCAGCGTTTGGCGGCTGGGGTATGTATGAAGCACGCATGCTACGTTCCACCAACACAAGCAAGGGCTGCAGCCACGATGGCAATGCAGGCGGATGTGAGCACATTTCTCTCAGCCAGTGTTTATTCAGTGAACATAATGCTAGCCAAATTATTGCCACTGGCATGCTGGTAAACTGGGAGGGATGCAGCGAAAAAGAACAGCACAGATGGGATGGCTGGTACCCTGGACGTGGACCAGTGGAGGTATGAGCGTGGGGGCCTGCAGCGGTGTTCTGCTGTGCTGCAGTACGGCCAGTGTCTGCAGTGCTGCTGTTGACCTGCCCGCTCTTTGGAAACTGCGATAGGATCTTTGAAAGAGAGACATGGCTGTGCAAGCACCTGGTGTTGCAGCCTTTTTGATATGCAAGCTCCCTAGTGTGGCAGCCTTTGAAAAGGAAGACATGTCTATGCAAGCTCCCTGGTGTGGCAGCCTTTTAAAAGTTTTTTCTTGTTTTTTAGGCAAGCTCCCTGGTGTGGCAGGTCAGAAGGAAGACATGTCTATGCAAGATCCCTGGTGTGGCAGCCTCTGCACCGTAGACAGATGGTGGCCGGCAAGCGTGTGGCAGGCAGAGTCGGCATACCGCAAAATTGCATTTGTGCAGACATTTGTCTGCAGAACACATGTCAGGTAGCTGCCTGACTGCAGTTGTGCGTTGCATTGTGGAGCGCTGTGAAACTTCTCCATCGCTTTTAAGTGTCTAATAGCAGCAGTTGCGTCTCACTACAGATTGCTACGCGCACTATTGTCAAGATGGACTGACCTCACTGCTGGGATGGATGGTTACCGGACTTTCGCTTCGTCGGGCTGTTCGTCAATGACTAATGCGTAGCGAGTTGCCAACAAACCCAAAAACAATAAATTTACATAAGTGGATCGGCACATTCACAGCTGACGACCCGAACAGCACCTGCACTGCAGCTCTTGCTGCTGTACGCCCTGCTGCCAGCTGCAGCTGCAGGAATATCTTAGCAACAGACGTTGTGTACCAGGTAAACAGAAGAGACGACTATGTTGGAAATCATATCAAACACATGTTGCATATGTGCAGTTGTAGTTGTGATTAGCCAGGTGTACACAGGCGGCACCTGTCCAACACTACAGCTATTGCAACAAGCAGCAGCAGCACTCTGACTACCATAAAAGCAAAGCAGAGTCACCCATGGGCCAGCCTCCCTCATGCAAAGCTGCATTAGCAATTGTAGGCAATGCTGGCCCTACCCACTGTAAGGCTGGGCTGGATGCACTGTTGAGCACATCACGTGCCTCAACGTTTGAAAGCACCAGAGTCCAGTGAAGTTGCTTCGGGTGCTGGTGTGTGCACGTGAGCCAGACACCGCACAACCCAGGGGAGACTGACTTTGCCTTGCTGTACACACAGCATCAGTCATGTCTATGCTGTAATAGATTCTGACTTTGCAGCTGAAGCGCGCAGATGTCCACACACGACACAACAACCAATCTGTTCATGCCAATCCGCACAAGTTACCACAGTGCACATTCGTAAGTTGGTAGGGGTTGAATTACCTCTGATGCTGAGCAGCAGGATGTGGTACCTTAAACTGTGAAATGGCTGGCAAGCCAATTACCAAAAGGCTGTGCAGCACATGTGCAACTGAGTTCTTTGCTAGAACCGAAATAAAACAAGGTTGTAAAAATCTGCACCCCTTTCACTCGACGGAAATAAAAAAGGCTGCATAAAATCTATACCGCTGTTCACCCGACATTCACTGTACAAGCAGATATACAGCAATGATGCTCACATATACTAGGCTGCACATTGTGCGGTGCAGTCATGGTACCACAGTAGCATGTGGCAGACTTAGTGCTTGCACAAACCCCAAACAACTTGTCGACCAGCTGACAAGCAGCCTAACAGGGACAACGCTGCCATGGACATATGCACAATACAACCACACCTGTACTGCACCATGCCCCATCCATACTGCCAGGAGCACACCTTGCAGACATTGATACTGCCAAGCACCATAAAGCAAGCTCTTTCAGGATTGTCGCAGCTACTAGCTGCCTAGTAGGCTGGATGGCGACCTGTGCATGAGCTGGTGCTGCTCTGCAGAAGTAACGACATGCAATACTGAGACGCGCCATGGACCCTGTATGCCACACATGCACACACTGCTGCAAGCCGCTCAGTCAGCAGCTGCCTGCTGCGCCTCCTGCGCCTCCTGCAGTTCTGCCTGCAGGTCTTCCGGCAGCTGCCCCCACTGATCAGCTGGCAGCGCAGCTGCGACCGCCTTGCCCTTCCGGTACCCCTTGCCCGTGTGGTTCAGGAACTCCCTGTACTCACACAATGACAGCTGCAGCAGCACTCGCTGCGCATCCAGCTCACGTGCTGCTGCAACTGGGCCTACCTGTGCCAGGCGGTGCGGCTGCTGCGATGCCTTGCGGGCTTGCTCAGTCAGCCTGTCCCGTGCTGACTCAATAGCCTTCAGCAGCTGCACATACTCTGCCCATCGCTGTGGCCTGTGCTGCTGCCCTCCTCGCCACCTGTAGCCGTCATCTGCCCCAGCTGTCTCCAGCTGCTGTGGTGTCCTGCCTGTGTCAGCCAGAGCATCAACATAGTACCAGCTTGCAAGCTCCTCCATGCCGCCATGCTTGCTGAGGTCAGGAAACCCAATCTTTTCTGTCTTGCCCTTGGCTTCCTGCAGGCTGCACTGCTGTCAGCTGCTGAATGCCACTGCCAGCAGCTGCTGCTGTGCTGCTGCCTGCAGCAGCTGCTGCTGAATCTAAGTACCGAGCCGCAGCAGCAGCAGCTGCACCAGGCACCCTCTCTCTGTGCCGCTGCCACTCCGATGCTCGTGCCTGCCCTGCTTGAGCAGCCTGTGCATACTGCTGAAACACGGTCTGTCTTTGCTGATGCAGCTGTTGCAGCTGCTGCTGCTGCTGATTGTCCTGATCATCCTGATGCTGGTGTGCTGCTGCATCTGCAGCCTGGCCTTCAGCATGCACCCTCCTTGCTTGCTGTTGCCGGTCATCTGCATTAGGCATTGCCCGAGATCCTCTGGGAACACCAGCATCAGCACGAGTCCGCCTGTTGCCTGATGTAGGGGCGTACCGGCGCTGCTGTGGTAGTGAGTGCTGCTGCTGATAAGCATCAAACTGCTGTTGGGCCTGCTGGTGCACGTACTGATACAGAATGTACACGCTGCTACGCTGCTGCTGCCCAGTGCACTGCTGGCGCTGCTGCTGTGGCTGTGCAGCATGCTGCTGACACTGTTGCTGCTCCTGCTGTTGCTGCTGCTGTGCTGTTTCCATTGATGATGCTGATGTCGAGCTTGATTTACATATACTCTGGTGAACGCTGATGTAATCAAATAAGGAAAAGGAAATAAGCCCGTCTAAAGCCCGGTTTAGTTTGTTCGCTGCGGCCGTGTCATGGCAGTGATACAGCAGCAGAGCTATCACAAGGGGGGGAACGTAACTCGAGTGACAAGTCGAAGTTTGCAAATGAACATTCGGCGTGGCATCCGATCTTCATAATTCGAACATTGGGTTGAGGTTCCATTGTTCGACCGAGCCAGTAGTGTGAGTTAACCCAATGAACTGGCCAAGTGACAAGTACTCAAGCGCTCCATCGCTCCAAGGAAACACGAGCAGTTGTACTTTGCTTTCATATTATACAAAATTTCACAAAAGCAACATGGCGCGGTGCGAAAAGAGCGACACAGCCAAGAAATGGTCGTCTCGCACCTACAAGCCTGGCGACGAACCATGAAGAGCACAAACTTTGTCAAACCTGTCAGATAGCACTTCTCATCGCAGCTGCTGATGCATTGCTGCTTCTGAAGGCGGTTTCGCAGCCTGACCGCCAAAGCCTGCACAAGTTAGCAGCGGACATATCTGGAGTGTCAGGCTCGGTCTTTCTTGGCACGAAAACAGCCCAGGAAATTTGCAAGATCGCGTATTTTTGCCACGCGTACGGTGCATGAACGGGCAAAGTCGCCAGGCATGTGGGGCAAGAAATGGGCAGTGTGCACAACAATCTTCAGCCCCTCTGATGCCAGCTCTCGCGTGGTTGAGAGGAACGACTGGTCAGTGGTTATAGTGGGCGACAAACCAGCAGCTGAATTCAACCTGACAGGACACAACCTGATCTATCTTGACGTGGCAGCACAGCAGCAGCTGGTGCGCACATACGCCAGCTTCATAAACCTGTTGCCATGGAAGCATTTTGGGCGCAAAAACATAGGTTACCTGTACGCCATTGCACATGGTGCTGATGTCGTTTGGGATTTTGATGATGACAACATCTTGAAAGCAGGTATCGAGCCCTTTATATCCAGCAGTGGCGTGTACCACGTAGCAGCAGCACACAGGCCATGCTCAGCGTTCAACCCAAACCCATACATGGGTGGCCCATCATCTGGCGACCCCAACATCCCACATTCATGGCTTCGTGGCTTCCCTCTGGAGCTCATCCAGCAGCTGTGCAACGTCACCCTGCTGCCTGGTGACATGCGCAGGGTGGCAGTTGTGCAATCTTTGGCAGATCACGATCCCGATGTAGACAAAATATTCAGGCTGACACATGGCGTACCTTATAACTTTGATGCAAGCAGTAACCAAACACTGGTCGTTCCTCGTGGCAGCCTCACTCCCTGGATTGCACAGGTAACTTGGTGCTGTCGCTGAACATGTTGATGCACTTGTCAAGCTGAATGACCAGCTTTGACAGCAACACATGATGAGCATGGTTAGCACCTGTGCTGTGGGATGGTAGGAACTGCCTGCTGTTGGCACCAGCAGCAGCACGGCATGCATTTGTTCTTGTCTTGTTTTTGAACACATGAACACAAGCGTTTTCGAAGGTGCGGCCCGCAGCAGCAGCACCAGCAGGTGCAGCAGACTTGCTGGCAGTAGCAGGACTGACGTCAGCATGCATTGTATGAGCCGCGGCTGGCAGCATATAACTCCATGCTTTGTGCTGACAGAGTTGCTTGTCCACTGCGAGCCAAGCTTAACTTCTTCGTGTCCTGGCTGTCAGCAAGGACAGGCCATCACCTGTCAGCATGGTTGTACACAGTCCTATGCCGTCTGCTGCTGGCAGGCGACGCTTGTGTTGCAGCCAGCGCTGTGGTCTTTGCTGCTGCCAGTCACAGTGAGTGTAGCCGGGAGCATCACATGATGTTGACGGCGCATGGGCCACAGCAGCGGAGAGACAGCAATCGGATGGCGTAGCTGTGGTTCATTCTTGGCAGCGGCTGCTTGTGGCAAGCATTTCCAATTTTTTTTAAGAGGGGAGTCCTTTGCTCACGGCTTGTCCAGCTGCAAAGCACCCACAGCGACGCCCTTGGTAATCACGCATGCGGTGCTTTCAGCACATAACAACTGATGTGGTTCACCTATCAGCAACTGCGCCTTTGCGTCTATACCGTGTTGGTGCATGGTGTCACACGCTGCTACTGCGCTCGTGCCGTTGGTTTGATGGCCAGGTGCATGGGCGGGTGAGTGACATTTGGCACAGCTATGTGGCGCAGTGCCTGCTGTGGGACGTGGGCTACTGGGTGGTTTTTGCGCCGCCCATGGTGGACCAGTTGCGCAGCCCACATAACTACCTGGCAGACATGCAGGTGAGCAGCTGCTGCCGGTAGCAAAACGTACGTAATGTCTATGTGCTACCGTCCTTAGCGGCTGGCAGCTGTTCTTACGCGCGTTATAAGCACTGGGATGGCATGCACCTGCATGCGCAGTAGGTGCTGCACAGGCTGCTTGCTGGTGCTGCATCCAACATGACAGCTGCAGCAGAGGGCCATTTGGACACGTGACAGCCCCGAGTGGTTGCAACAGCAGGATTGGCACTTTTTCTGTTGTTGCTTACAGGCTGAGGAGGTGTTGTTCTGCAAGAGTGGGCAGCTGGCGAAGTTCCTGAAGCAGTGGCAGGTCCGCTCTGCTTCGCTGCTAGGCAGGTTTGAGGAGCTTGTCATACATACCTTACATTACATTACATGCTCCACCCAACAAGGAGTGGGAACCCCATTCAGGAGCCAACGAGAGGCTCATTGGGGGTACTTGGAACAACTGTATGAACGGGGGTACTTGGATCAAAAGGTAGGGTATTGATGTGCAACTGTGGCTGCCACAAGTACGTGCTGCAGCATCATCCTGGTGTTGCTACTATGCCGATTCAACCCGCCTGTCAGTACTGCAGTGTTTGCATTGTAGAGCCTATGCAGCGGGCCTAATATGCAGTACATGCTGTACAGTAATGTGCAAGAACAACAGGTGCCTGTCTTGCCACCTGAGCTGAGAGAGCAAGCAACATCCGCAAGCGGCGACCGCCAGCGCCACTTCGTGGCTGTAACGTATGAACATGCATGTTCGCTGCACACCGCATGCGCTGCAGGATGTGCTGTTAGCCCAACAGTGGATGCTGGCACTGGAGCAGGCTGGTTATCTATTTCCATCATTGCAAGCTGCTGACACAAACCAGGCAGCAGCAGAACCAGCCCAGCCCGCTGCAGAGCCACCAAGCTTGCTAACATACCTGCACGGGACACTGCGGAAGTTCCACCTGCCAGGGCGCCATCCAACTGCACAAGCACCAACTGTAAAGGCGGCTTCGTCAAAGTGGGCGGTGTTTGTGTCTGTGCATGGACCCAGCACGGCCATTAAGAGTATGGCAGCACTCAATGGTTAATACATGCTGGGTGTGGCTGGTGACGAGCAAATGGCAATTTGGAACTGGCCTAGTGTTACATTCCTCAACATGCAGCAGCAGAACCAGCTTGGGTACCCAATTATGCAGTTTACACCACGCAGATATGGGTAAGTAAAAAGAGTACAAGGCCTGCCCAATCTGGCAAGGAGGCTGCCTGCACACAAGGCTGATGGATGCTGTCGGTGTGTGCCTTCTTGTTACGTGTATCGTGCACACACGTGTTATGGCATGTGTGATGGACCTGCAAGCCGTACACATGTACGCATGCAGCATCCTTCTGGCAGCACCTGCCGCCGTCCTCTTGCTGCTGCTGGACGGCAATGCCTGCCCTAATGCAGGCGCAAGCACATCGGCTATCTACATGCCATCTTCCAGGGTGCAGATGCAGTGCATGACGGTGCAGGCACCCACCTGCTGATGCAAAGGCACGTGCCCATGCTTGCATGCTCGCATCGTGGCACAGAACTTCCACGCAGAATCACAGCTGCACCGTGCCCAGGTGCATACACTGTACTTGATAGAAACACGTCAGCAGCCTCAGCCACGGAGTTTATTCCCAACCCGCACGGTAGTGTGGCCGGGGAGCTGGACGCAAAAGCAGAGCAGGGGTTGTGTTTGAGGCGGCAGGGGGCGCGGCCACTCATCCAGCACAGCATGACTAACAGCAGAGGCGTAACATATGACCCAACTGCTTTTTCGGTTGTGCTGCCCCAGCATACTACAGCGCTGTTCAACAGGTGACTATTGTTGCGCAGGGGTACGCACTGTGTCTCAACACCCGAATGTGCTGCACAGCATGACAGAGCAGAACATACAAGCATGCCAGGAACCGCGGCAGCGCTTGGCTGCTGAGCGGCTGCAGTATGTAGCCACACTGTGAGCAGTCTTCAGAATACGTGCATCAGCAAGTTGCCACCTTCTACACATGCATGGTTGGCCCTGCTGGCTCTGCCTCATCGCCCGCTGCGTCTGTGCTCATGCAGCCACAACACGCTGTTCCTGTAAGACGCACTGTGGGTGCTGCTGCTGCCGGCGGCAACAACACAATGGTAAGCAGTGCTGCTGAAATGGCAGCGCCGGAAGGGTTGCGCAGCAGCACAGATGTGAAAGCAGATAGCTCCGCTACATCACAAGCTAGTGCATTTTGCGCAAGTTCAAAGTTGCAGGCAGCATGCTGTTTTGTTGTACAAGCTCCTGGCAGGAGGTTGAACTGGTTGTATGAGCTACGCATGTTGTGTTCACACTTGACACCGGCTGAAGTTAGACAAGGGGGCGCGTGTCACGACACAGAGACCTGATGCGGCTCTACGCCTCCTGCTGTAAATGCCATTACGCAGTTGGTGGACTCCCAGCAGTGTGCTGCTGTTTTGGCCCGCATGCTGCTCATCAGCTGCTCAACACGCTGGTAGCACAGCTGACGCAACATTGGGCCTGTGCAATTGCAGCGTTGGGGACATCTGGCGCAGCGTGTGGGCGCAGCGGCTGCTGTGGGAAGTCGGCGGCAACTTAGCCCTTATGACCGCACGTGCCAGAACACAAGGGAGCAATAACAACAACAACAACACGGACTGCGGGCCAAACATGTGAGTAGAGCTGGCAGTTGGCGGGCCTTGCCAAGTGATTTGCAGCCCAGCCCGCAGATGTTGTCGGAGGCACCTCTACACCACACCTTTGCCTTCCCACAGCGCTGGTGCATGCATCATGACAAGGTGCTTTACGTGAACTTTAACACGCTGGGCTAGTGCCTGAGGCAGGTTCAGTCCTGTACTACTGTATTGTATTGTATTGTATTGTAGATCAAGCTGCTGCATGCAGCGTACCGCCTGCTGTTCCGGCGCGTTGTGTTTGCTGGTGCCACTGGTGGCATTGCCTCGCAAGAACTGCAGGAGCACACTGCGCATGGCCGCGTGCACAGCTGCAATGCGTACTACAAAGGAGAAGGCCCACCAAAGAACCAGGCTTCCTGGCTTATGCGTGCGCAGAGGTGCCATGTCATCGGCAACATGGAGCTCGGGTGTGCAGCATGCGCCCAACATGCTGTACATTAATGACGATGTCGTGTTCAGCCCCTGCATGCTCTCTCAGTTTGACAGCAGCAAGATCTGGTACAGCCAAAACACAACACTCACCCAGCCCAGGGACGCACTGGGTGGGTGGCGTTGGCCTCAACACATTGGGGGTATGCCAGGCACGCTAGCGGAGGCCTTTGATGCTGCATTGCAGCAGCCGTATGGCTTGATGGGTGGGCGGGTGGCCAGCTACCTGAACAACAGCTCACAGTACTTCCATATGGTCAAGCGGATGCCTTTTATGTTCCTGCAGGGTTTCAAAAAGACTTCATTGACTTGTCGCATCAAATGCGCTCACACTGGGTGATCAGCGAAGTTGCTGTTCCCAACATCCTGGGGCTGCTGAAAGCGCAGCCTTCAGATGTCGAGCTTTTCTCATTCGCGTGGGCTTGGCGCAGAAAGCGCAAATGTCTGGCACGGCGGCGCAAGGCTGTAATGCCGCTGCAAAGAAGTCTGAGCTCCAATACCATTTGTGCATGTGTGGAGGATACCAAATCATCTGGCACTGCTTCAGACAGCATGTTTGCGCTGCACCCATGGAAGCTGTCTGATGACAGGTTGGCGCAGCAGTGGCTTAGTTGGTGGATGTCACAAAAATGCTGAGGTAACTGCTGCTTCTGAACCCAACATGTGCTGTTGCTCAGCAGCTGCACAGAAGCCTGCTAGCTAGCTGATTTGTAGGCTCCTTAGAGTGCAGCCATGGTGTTGCCCAGGCAGTGCTACACTGTCGAAATCATGTTCTAAACAAATGCATGCTATACAAGTGTGTTTCATACACTTGCAACGGCTGCATGCACCTGGCTGGCATGGTTTACGAGTTGTGACACAGGTCCGCGACATGTGCTGTACAGCTGTTTTGCTCAGCTATTACGGAGCCCTTGCCCTTGGGGCCAGTCTGGTCATGGGCTGCTGTTGTTGGTGTGGCACGTTGGCAGCATGGGACTGGGTCATGCTGTGGATGTCTGCAGTAGTACTAGTAGTACTACTATCCAGCACTAGTGCTGGATACGCACCCTTGCCTGCTGTCATACGTGTTCAAGGTGGTTTGGGCCGAGCAGCATGGGCCGGGCAGGTTCGTACCCTGCATCTCTAACATATTAGTGACTGATGAGAAGTTGAAAGAAAGAGAATGATCAAGGTGTGGATCTAGTCCCACCTCAGATGGTACGATGAGCCACCCAAGAGGTGTTTCTCTGCTTAACAACACGCTGTACCCTGAGTTCACTGCCACTGGCCGGTTGCGGCTGTTGCACCTCTGACCTGTGTGGTAGCCTCCTACAAGATGATCCCTTTTTTGTTATGTTCGTTTATGCATGGCTTCGTTCCTGTTTTGCTTGCAGCCAGACCTGGCCAGGTCCCCATTGGGACCCTGTGTACAAACCGTGTGGGCGCAGCCACAGCCGTTACTGTATCTACGCTGTACATGTGGATGTTGTGTCACTGCTCTGCAAAAAAGATCTGCAGCTGTCAATACGAGCAGTCACATTGAGCGTGACCCACTGTTGTTGACTGCGCCGGAGCAGGGAGCACTCAGGGCGTATGTTGTAGCAGCCTGATGTGCCGTGTCACAATGTTTGTTGGCAGCAAATGCAGCCCTTGCAGCTGTGATGCCAGCAGCCTGCAGGCAATTATTTTAGAAGTAAACTTAGACAGCCTGAGGCACCTGGACTGCATGGCACTAAGATGCAGCAATGTGGTGCTTACGTTGCTATTGTGCTATGCACAAATGGCGGCTCACCGGTCACCAGGCACCACCTGGCACCAGCACAGCGGGAGTGCGGGCTGCCCTCGTAATAAAAAAGTGCGGGCTGCCCTCGTAGGCAACAAATGCATGGCTGCATCTGTAGCATTCATACCAAAATATGGCAGCATCCAGACGGTACAAGGTGGTTGCAAGTTCGTTGGTTCAACCAACCTGCGGCAGGTGTGTGGTGGCTGAAGCTGTGACATCCATACGCATGTGCACTCCTGCTCTGCAACTCGTCACAAGACAGCTAAGTTACATGATAATGGCTACCAGTATGTGGTAGGACTTCATAACAGTGGGTGGTATGATGAATGCACCTCACAGTGGGGCTGGTGGCGAGGCTGTAGTTTAATGTTAGTATGTGTGAGCCAATTCTGCCGCAGCAAGCCGTGTGTGCATGGCCAAGTACGTATACGGGCCTAGCTGTGGCCCCTGGCAGGGCGGCCCAGCAGCTGGCTGTGGCGCAGCCATTGCGTTAGTACCATAGGATGATGGACTGCAGTACAGTTCAGATTATTAATACCACAAGTTTGTTTTAGTTATAGCTACCTGGATTCATTGATTATCGTGTGCTCAGCAATCAGTGCATCCTGTGCTAGCAGCGTGTTGCTGCTGAAGCTTGGGCTCTGCAGCGGCGGAAGGCAGCAACTAATAAAAACGATTTTCAGCAAAAACAGTGACAATGATGCATCACCAGTGTGTACATGCTGCGGCATGCCGCGTCCTTGCCGGCCGCAGGGTTTTGCTTAGAATATTTTTGACTGCATGCACCGCGATTTTGTGTACATGATGCCTGCTCATACTCATGAGCCTGCGCATTCTACATATTGCATCATATTGGGTTAGCCCGTGAGCCATCAAGCGGGGTGCCGCATCGAGCAGAACGATGAAGTTGACTGCCATCGCTATCACACCATTGTATGATATGAACGATCTGATCTCATAAAGGAAGATAAATCAGCATGGGAAAGGCTACCAAGGAGCGTAACCAACCAGCGGGAATGGTGGGTTGCATGCAATAGTTGGTGGGCAACAGCAAGGTGGCGAACCTTGCTGCTTCATTTGCTTACAGTTGGTATCTTTCCTTACTGCATTACACGCTGCTGTGCATCGTTCTGCAGCTGGCTATACTCAGCAAATCTGCGCAAAAGCCCTTGGTAAACAGCAGCAGAAGCGGAAGCAGCAGAAGCAGAGCAACGGTTCAAACTCTGAGCAGAACACAGCTGGCAACACAGCACCTGGTGTCAGCAAGTCTTGCAGCAAAACGCGCAGCAAGCCTCCCAGCAAGAAGAAGACGAAGCAACAGCTCAACATCAGCAACACCAGGGCTCGCCTGTATGCCAGTGTGCTGAAGCGCGCGCGCAGGCTGGCGGCTGCTGGTGATATGCTGATATTCGTGCACCTGCCGCTTGGCCTCAATGGCAAGCTGCGATCGCACTTTCAGGGGCTAACAAAGCAGCAGGCCCGTGCAATCCTGGGCACTCTGATGGATGAATTGAAATGAGACGACAAGCGGCTGCAGGGCAAGTGTGACGAGTGTGCCTCAGGTGCGGTGGTGCAATGATACTGCAGGACGTGGACTTGCACTGACCACATTTTGCTGCTGACGTTCAGCGGCCGCAGCAGCAGCAGCAGCAACGGCATAATCAAATGCTGGGTCGGTCCACAGCGGCACTGTTTTGGTCGCATCACAAGGTATGCTGCGCATCTTCACCATAGGAACACTAGCACTGTCTGCAGCATGTCGACTGCTGTGGCGCTGCTTCCCCAACTACTGCACTGGGCTCGCACTCATCTAATCCTGCCTCTGCCGCATTCCTCTGCATTGCCTGTCTGCTCTGCTCTGGTACCAGTAGCAGACGCTGAAGACGGCGACAAGCAGAGCGCAGAGGGCCAGCGGCAGCAGCAGCAGCAGGACGACAACAGCAGTGAGGACGACAGTGAATTGTCCAGTGAGGAGGGAGAAGGGGAGCAGGGGGATGAAGGGGATGGATGGGCAGGTGACTCAGAGGAGGAATGCTTTGATGCAGATGCAGATGCAGAGGGTGAGCAGCAGGGGCAGCAGCACCGGCAGTTGAGACGGCTGCAGCAGACAGGCAGCAGCCGCGCTGCACAGGGCGCAGAGCAGCAGCGCGGTGATGATGCTGATGATGACGGTGTCATGCGGTTCTTCACGGAAGTGCTTGCTGAAGATTGTGGTCAGATGCGTGATGAAGTCGAAGCAGCGCTCAAAAGTAGGCGCGCATCAGCATTCTGTGGGCATCTTGTTTGTGTTATGCCTGCAACATCGCCTGGCTGGCTTGTCGTACTGTCTGCGGGTACTCATATTCTGTACGTGTCCATTACAAACATTTGAGTGTGAGTGTGTGCAGCCACTAGTAGTGCTGATTTACATCAATGATGCTGGGCGTCCAATCATCACTTGCGTCCATATCTTGCTTAGTAAGACAATGTCAGCGGCGTGGCACAGATGCTGCCAAACAACTAACTCGGCTGCCCGTGATGCTGCTTTGCCATTCTTGCTCCGTGATCCGCACCAGATGCAATGAACTGCGAATGCAGCTCAGCCCACGCCTGGTTGAGCAGCTGACGCATCTTCTCTCCGGTCGAGCGGCTCAGGTCCCAACCGGTTGCCGCCGCCACACTTGCACGCAGCTGCTTTGTTGTGATGCTGTTCAGGCGGCCTCAGCCAGCCAGATGGCTGGCTGAGGGCCCCATCACAACAAAGCAGCTGCGTGCAAGTGTGGCGGCGGCAACCGGTTGGGACCTGAGCCGCTCGACCGGAGAGAAGATGCGTCAGCTGCTCAACCAGGCGTGGGCTGAGCTGCATTCGCAGTTCTGGGACATCGGGTCACAGGTGGGTGGTGTTGCTGCACGGGACATGCCTGATGTCAGCCGGGCTAATACACACCACACCAGTGTAGCTTCAGCTCTGTGCCTTTCCTAATGTTGATACACGGTTGAGATGACGCGGTATGCTGGCGACGCTGCCTTTGACTTGCAGGCTGTTATTGAAAGAGCAGAAGTCAACCAGTTGTTGTACCTGTAACAGCAACCGCGTATCTTAGCTTGTAGCTGCTGTTGCCGCTGCTGCCATTTCTTGCAATGCGCTGCTGCTGCTGCTGCTGCTGCTACTTCTGGCTTGCTGATCGATTTTCAATTGATAGGAGGACGAGGAGGAGCAGCAGCAGCAGCCAGCTGAGGCGGGTGCGGGCGGGGTGCAGCAGGTGCCGGCAGCAAGGGCCAGAATAACAAGCAGCAGGCGGCGTCTGCAGACGATGCTGCAGCAGCTCCACGCCGCCAGCAGCGCAAGGCAGCGGCAGGCGCCAGGCAGGCTGTGCTGGCTGTGCTTGGCAACAGCCAGAGTCTGTCAGCAGCAGCAGTAACAGACAAGGCAGTCAGGGCATCGCAGCGGGCGGCACTGCCAGTTTACATGCCTGCTCCCGCCACTGAAGCGCAGCGTGAGATGGTACAGCAACTGGCGTCTGGTAACCTGATGCGTACACCTCTGCTCTTTGGACACACTGTCGCTCCCCTGCTGTTTGTCCCCGCTTGCGCGGCGCTGCTGCATGTTGGCACGTGCGTTGTACATGCATGCTGCTCCTTGTATGCCGCGCGATGTTCATGCTGCATCGTGTTACACTTCTGTACACATTTGCATGTGATGCGCAGGGCATAGACGTGGACGGCATGAAGCAGCAGCTCTCGGCAGCACTTGGGCGCATTAAGGCAGGGAGCGGCAGCCTGAGCAGTATCACAAGTGTTGAGCGCGATCTTGACTATCCCGAGCAGCTCCTGAGCTCATGTGTCACGCAGCCAACTGGTGTGCAGGCAACGCTGCAGAAGGCACGGGCCGCACTCTACACGCAGAAGATACTGCTGGTCTAATGCGCCCTTGTGGAGTGCGTGCTATTGTGATTTGAACTGGTGCATTGGTGGTTTTGGCGTGGCATTGTTGAGGTGGTGGGCATGCGGTGTTGCTGCAACTGAAAGGGGGTTGATGCCCCGCATGCGTGCAGCAGAGGGTTGATATGGTGTCAACACGTGCAAGACACCCCAGTTTTGTAGAGGCATGTGGTACATATCTTGAAGCAACCGTCTTGTTCTACAGCCCACTCAGAAGAATGTGGTGCTGCCATTTTGCATCGTGCGTGTTCAGATGTGGATTTTTGCGCACAACTAGCATGTGCCATGGTCTGCTGCCCAAGCGCTGCAGTTTTTTAGCATCCAGCAATTGCACCACTGTGGTGGACGTTCAAGTATTGTTTTTGCGTGTTCATCACAAGGATCACAGAATTTACTTTTGCAGCGTTAGGAGCATCTGCATTAGGTGTATCCAGCAAAGCCTGCATGCTATGGGCGCTGGGCTGCCGGCAGTCCTTGGCATGCACGGTGCTCTGTTCATTCATAGCACAGTTGTGCATACCACACCATATGGTGACTTTGTGCATTGCCAGCTCATCAAAGGCAGCAGTGCTTCATGGCACAAGGGTTGGCGCAGCACTCATTGCCAAAGTTTGGCAGCATGCAGTGCACGCTACAGGTGCATCAGCATGCACTGTTGCTCGTCTGGCAATAGCCATGCTAGCGCAGCATACTATATGTAATGCACAGCTATACATGCTACAGCACATCCCTGCTGCAGCGCAACAGTGGTGCATGTGTGCCTGTGTGTAGCGCAACCGTGCTTTTATGTGTGTGCACATTGTATTTGATACGTTCCTTGTGCCTGAGTGAGGTGGTTGAGAGGATGATCCTGATTTGCAATGATCCAAGGGGTTCCTTGCAGGCTTGAGATGTGCATAAAGCGCCTTCTGATGGGTAACATGACGATGAGCATGCCGCAGGGGCTTGCTGCAGTGTGGGCATGGTTTAATAACGGAGCATAGAGGCGCGTACGTCAACTAAGACCGTCTCAATGCTAAGCAGCAGTGCCACCGCGGCGCATTTTCCATTGCTTGCTCTGGCCGCGTCCACTGCGCAGTGCATGCAGCATACATGAGCAGCTTTGCATGAGGTGGCTTTGCTTACTTGCCTTCGGGTGGCTGTACTTGCTTGCTTGCCTTGTCCTGCTGTCAGGCTTCTTTCTTTTCCTCACACAATAGCCTGCAGTCTAGGCTGCATATTTGTGGTGTGTGATTTGCAGTAATGTGCTGTTGCTGTGCTCTGCTCTAGGGTTGTTATATCCTGCAGTAAAACATGCCCAGTTCCTGCGCCTGCCTATAGTCAGCACACTCGCCACAGCACATTGTTGGGTGTCAGATTAAAATTGAATCTAGACTTGTGGCACATTCGTAGCGTTTGCAGTTGAGCCGCCTTCTTGAAAAAGCGAAAAGTATCTGGCAATACCCAACCCCTACACGAGCGTCTGCGGTTACGAGCTGGACACCCCTGAAATCTTTGTGGTGGAGACTGAGCGTCTCTTCCCGCAAGGTAACAAATCCAGTGCCACATATTGGCCTATGGGGGCATGCATAGTATGCCGCAAAGCAGTGCAAATTGCGTTCTTGCTGTGTATACTCATCACTATGTAAACACAGAGGAGCACTTCACCACTTGTGCTGAGCAGTACAACTTGAACGAGCGCGCTTCCAACAAGTCTGCGCATATGAACTGGTCTGCAGCTCTGCCTTGCTGTAATGTGGCTGTACATGGCCGCCACATGGCATGTGGGTGGTGCTGCATGGGCGCGGCACTGCAAGCACTGCTGAGTTCCTTGACAGCCTGCTGTTACTGAACATGGCAGTACGATGGTCCAAGCCAGAAAGGCTGACGCAGCTAGACTATCGTCACTGCTAGGCTGGAAGGTAATGCGGTATCCAGGTGGGCGGTTGCTGCACCACAGTGCCACAGCAGCCAACGTCATTCAATCATATTGTTGGAACACCGTGTTGGCAGCACCACTGGCTGTGTTGTAACAAGTGCGCCTCAACTTACATGGCATCACTTGCACATGCCATATGCACGAGTGGCGCTGCAGCACGCTAGCCGCTGCTTGAACCGGGCATGACAGGTGCAAGCTGCTTGGGCTTTGTTGGCAGCGCTCCCAACCTCAGGCTATTGACATAGTTGCACCACACAATGCCACACCCGGCAACGATTGCTGGCAGCAGCTTACTTAGCAGGCAGCCTGCCCACTGGAGTATTTGCATCACATTGCATTACATTACCTGCTCCACCCAACACCATGCACGGTGCCTAAGTTGGCAGCATACTTTCAGCGTTCCCTGCTTGCAGCCATGCTACGTTGCAGTGTTGCCTCTGTGTAGCGGCTACAGGGCAGTTACAGATGCCGTAGCTGGTGCAGCATGGTGCTGCTGTTTATCACAGCTATAGCCCCTGAGCCTCCTGAGGGTGAGTGCGTAATCACCAGCATGACGCTGAAGCAACTGAGCTTTTACCTTGTTCAGATCTATCAAGTGTGACATGATGCTGCAGTGGCAACCTGTACATACTGAATAAATCTCCAACTTGATGGCGTCAAGGCAGCGCTTGCATGCCCAATGAACACAACGCATTTGGGGTAGAGTGCTCATCATCATCATCATCATCCTATCATCACCCATTCAAGCCATAGCATCAGCGCCATCGGCCCCACGCATTTGGGGTAGAGTGTTGTTGCTTGTTACAACTAAGCTGCAGTTTCAATATCAGGGTATCACTGACATCAAGTACATGATGTGCACATGTGCGGGCATGATTGCAGCTGAGCATGCACTGTGCAGCTCAGTGTACAGCGCCCCAAAGTACAACTGCACATGCACATGAGCTGATCCGTGCTGCAATGCAGAACAACTAGCTATGTTGTTGAGTGCCGCGTGGAGGGTGGGAATCGCCCCAAGTCATGCAGCTTACACGCGCGTGCACGGTTGTTTGACGGAACCACCATCATCAGTGCTAGCAGCAGCTACGTCATGTTCCCCAACCCAAGCCACAGACTAATGTCGGCCCCCGCGCACCATCAGAGTGGAAGGCGGCATGTTCCGTGTACAACCTTACCATATGAGTTCAGTAGCCAGGTGCTGCACACATGCACACACCCTATTGCAGCTGCTGCCCAGCTGAACCGATCATACAAGTGATGCCTCGTGTGCTGACTTGGGCATCCAGCACCAACAGTCCCGTCATCACTGTACGTGCTGCAGACACCCAACTGCCGCACAGGTGCTGATGATAAGTGTGTGCAAAAACACACTCCACGTCAGCTGCTGGAGTTGCGAACAGTTGATAACAGCATACTGTACCACAGACACTGCATAACCCTGCTATACACTGCTGCAGTAGCACGCAATGCTATCAGCCGCCGCTACTGCGGAACCAGTTTCTGGAACTCAGCCGCTGCTGCTTCATACCAAGCCTGGTGCCTTGCAGCGTTGCGCTTAAGCAGCACTGCCAGCGCCCCATGTCGAGCAGCTTCCAGCAGCACATGCTTCACCGCTGATGTGCAACCGACCAGGTTGCCTTGCGGCACGCAGCCTGCCACGCTCATGTGCAGTTCATCTGCTGCCTGCTGCTGCGCGCGGC
The DNA here is from genome assembly GCA_014080715.1 of Scenedesmus sp. NREL 46B-D3. Classification (NCBI taxonomy): domain Eukaryota; kingdom Viridiplantae; phylum Chlorophyta; class Chlorophyceae; order Sphaeropleales; family Scenedesmaceae; genus Scenedesmus; species Scenedesmus sp. NREL 46B-D3. Next base: position 19,420 of record JACERP010000438.1, on the reverse strand, counting down.
TGGCTTCCAAGCACACATTCTTCACGTACATGAAGTGCTGCTGCGTGCGCTCCCGCTCAAAACGCTGCATCACCAGCTCTTCAATGGTCCGCGCTTCCTGCAGTGGCAGCGCAATACCAAGGGAAAACCATGCATAGCGTGGTGTTGCATAAGTAAAAGGGGACAAGTGTAACAACGCATGCAAGTAGCGGTAGCAACAGGTTACTGCGGCAGTAGGTTCTTAAATTCAGCCCGCTTCCTGCGCATATGCAAACACCCACAGCACCTAATCAACATTTGGCTCAATGCGCATTGCAGGCATTGCGCTGATCAACACCAAGTCCACAACACAGCAACATATAGGTCGCACATTTCCAGAAATAGTACAGTGCACTCACTTCTGCGCATGCGTCTCTGAAGCGCTCAGCTAGCACAGCTGCTACTGCTCCAGAATCGTCAGCTGCTCCGTGCCGCCAGGGGTATTTGCCCTGGAACAGCTCGGTCACTTTGCTGTCTGTCCACGCTGCAGGCAGCTGCTGCACAGCAACGCTGCTGGGCGCATCTACCACCCGCCAGCTGTGCATCATCCCCACCAGCTGCCGCACACGTTTGCGCCTGCTTTGTGCCTGTTTCCGCTGCGAGCGTGTGATGCTGCTTGCTGCTCCTGCTGCTGCCGCTCATGTGTCAACACTGACAGCGCTGACACATGCTTCTCTATCTCTGCCTGCAAGCTGCTCAGCTGCTCATCGCGCAGAGCCGCTAAGCCCCTCGTACTGCTGCTGGGCTGCAGTGGCTCCTGGATGTCCAGCTTGGTCATCAGCACACCCAGCTTCTCTGCAAGCTTCTGCAGCCGCGCAGAATCCTGGCCGCGCGCGTGCAACGAGCGGCCCTCACTGCCAGGCAGGGCCACAGCAAGCGCTGTTGCGTGCTGCTGCACCTGCCGCAGACCCGTGCGTTGCTGGTCCACGCGGACGTAATCCATCTGAAGAAGGCACGCGCAGGCCGGCAGCGTGGGTCATTTGGTGATGCAGGAGGCGGCAGCATAGAGGGCTGGTCTGCAATGCCTCTGCACGCAGCACATGCACGCAGCGCTGTGTGTGCTTGAGGATTGCTGCGCTCTGCGACACGACGACCAGCATTGAGTGCATAAATCAACGAAAACCCAGTTGCAGTGCTATGCTGTGAAAGGATTATGCTGCACTGGCTCACCAGCAGTTTCAGTCTAGCGGCTGCCGCGTCCAGAACAGCAGGAGCTGCAGCAGGAGTACGCCCACACCGGTCCAGTGCTGCACGCAGCAGCTGCATCTCAGTCAGGCCCTGCTGCCCGCCGTAGCCACCAGGTCCAGGTAGCGGTTGCGGCACTCCTCTGCAAGACAGCACACAGTATGAAGTCACGCGCCAGCTGGTACTGCTACATCATCATCTATACGCTCAGTTTGCTGCACTAGCACCAAGCTTGTAGCATTGATCAGCCTAGCACATGATATGCATTCCACGCCGCCCTGCCCCAACTGCTGCCAGCGCTGGCACCGGGCCCTTACGCCAGCAAGCACTGCTACTTACCCAGCTTGCGCACAAGGCTCTTGTGCTGCCCCACCATGAATGGCACAAACTCCTCCAGACGTGCAGCGGCAACAAAGCCGAGGAAGTCGTCAATGCAGTCCTGGTAATTGGGCTTGGCCATGTACCTCGTGATGGAGGTGAGAGGCTTGAGCTGAGCCCACAGCTGCTCGCAGGTCTCCCCAACCCTGCGGCCAGCACCTGCAGAATAGTGTTTGACATGCTCAGTTGCCAACATCAACAGAGCGAGAGTTTTGTTGCAGCATGTGTACTGCATGTTGCGCAGCTTCACAGCCAGAAATGCTGTTGCTGTACATTCACTGTATTGCAGTCTAAATCTTGACCAGGCAGTCCACCAGGCACGCATAACATTAGCGCCCCCTGCATGCAGCAGCACAGGCCGCATGACATGGCAACGATGTACGCACTTGCTGCAGCACACAGCCTACCTGGTAAATATAGGCCGGAGTTGCGCAGGCAGCAATTGACGCCGTGGCCCCTGGCATGCCACCATGGCACGTGGTGTGGCCTGGTGCAGCAGCTTCTGGTGAATGCAGCTGAAGGTGGCGCGAGTAGCTGCAGCCTGTGTCCAGGTACATGACGTTAACGCGTGCTTCCAGCAGCAGCTCCTGCAGCGCAGGTCATAGTACAAGAAGCGCTCAGGTGCTGGCATCGCCAAGAACATGCCCAGCAGCGGCTGGCCATGGCTGCACACGGAGCCAGTCAGGCCGAACTCGTCACAGAGGCCACTGCGCTGTGAAGTCAGCCTTGAGCAGGTCAGGATCGGGTGGCACTCGCCATCCACCTCGATGCTGACTTCGTGTGCACCAAGCTCAGCGATCCGACTTTGTGCCACATACAGCTCCCCTGAGCTCGTCATGTGCCACAGCTTGTCGTGTGCTTTGCCGAGAAAGCGGCCCAGGACAGCAGCAGCACCCATGTAGCCGCCACTCCTGCCTGCTGAGTTGTAGCGGTTGGGCTTCACAGCAGAGTCGAAACAAGCGGCCAAATGATTGGCAGCTCGCCATGACCGAAGACGGGCAGGAAGTCATACACACCAGCTAGCAGTGCAGAATACAAAAAAACAGGGCGCAAGACATGAGTGGAGAGCACCAAGCTGCGGTGCTGCTTTGCTGCTACAATGCACTTGTGTTGTGCACCTGTGGTGCAGAGCATCCATGCCAGCTCAGTGCATTGCATGCACTCTGCATTACACATCAGCCACATGACACGCGACAGTGAGTGAATGACTGGCACCCAGTATGAGTTGACTCACCTGGCAGCAGGCCCAGCTCCAGCGCTGTCTGCGCTGGCACAGCATCATCTTCAGCAGCAGCAGCAGCACCACCTGCAGCATATGCACTTTTGTGTTGACAGGAATACATCTGTTTCAAGTGATGAACAGCAGGCATAGCTGATGTGCGCTGCGCAGCTGCTGGTCAGCGCAATGAGATCACCCTTCATTGCGCCTTATCACAACCGACTTACCCGGCTCAAAGAGATGCTCTGCAGAGTGGCCAGGTGTTGGCAGCGCTGCAGCAACCTCCGCAGCCCCTGCACACCACAACATAACATTCAGTGGAGTGTGCGTGACACATTTGCTTGCTGCGTTCAGACAAAGGTTTGTTTCTGATCACACCTGCAGAGTCTGGCGTCCCAGCGCATGCTGGGCATAGGCCAGCAGGGCCAAGGAAGCTCAGCTCTTCACGCAGCAGTGCATGGGGGTCGTGTGCATACTCAGCTGCGCGGCTGTACTCCAGCCATGCTGACTGGAGGTCTCTGCAAGTGCAAATCAGCGTCCACAAATCAGCATGTCAGGGGGTGCGGCGCCTGTTGTGCTTCCATCTGCTTGTGCCCTGATGGTACATGTACTGCGAGGGCAGCAGTCCTGGTTTCCATTCTAGCAAGGTATACATGGTTCTTCTTGAGTGAATCATATAGTCATATATACACACTCTCTCCCTGATCAGCCCACACATCAAGTTTGCATTTGTGTCCATGGCCGGGCAGCACTGGCTTTGGCAGGACACTACAAGAGCGCAAGGAAAGGAAGCTGTTGTCCGTCAGTCACCCAACAATCAGACCTTTATAACCGCGAGCGTCTAATAAGCTTACAAAACAGTATGAGTCCATTGGGCAATGCCAGAGAGGGGAGACCTCCGTGTGTGTAGTGGCACAAAATGACAGGACCCCAGCAGATGGATGGGAGGACGGCACAGCTGCAGATGCATGTATATTTGAATTTTCTTACTGTCAAGCATGGTCCGGTGGTCGTGTGATGATGTCGACTTCCTCAACAATGAGGCCGCTGCGTTACCGCTTACGTGCACTTGGAGTTTTAAAAAGGTTTTAGCACTTTAAGAGCCATAAGTTGTGCGATACACACCCTTTGCCAGAAGCCCTAAGCATCACAACGGTAACAGCAGCAAACCACCTCTGCAGCTGCCTATGCTTACAGCAGGGTCGCTTAGCATCGAAGCTGAACGCCAGGGTGCATAAATATGAACTATTTCAACTTTCAAGCGTGGTCACAGCGCCTTGCGAGTAATGCACACGTTGCATTAGCAGCTGTGGCAGTTCTCACTTACCCTGCACCTGGCTGGTTACAATTGCAGGGCTCATCATGGGTGAATGCTTGAATGCACTGCAGCAATGCTCCCTTATCAATCTTGACGACTCACCTCAGTTACTGAGGCAGTCCCTGTTGCAGCGCGATGCTTCCCACACCCTGTTGTTGTGGGACAGCACGGAGGTGAGGTAGTGACGTATTGCAGCACAGAAGCACGTGTACTGCCTTGCTCATGCACGAGAAGAACAGAGATACTCTGATTATCAGCGTCACCTTACAGGCAGTACAGATTTGCTGAAAAGCTCGGCATGCAGCTTCCATAGCTCGAAGGCTCTGTCCTGCTAGCCGGATGCATGCTGAGCAGCAGCAGCAGCAGCAGCGCTGCGTACTATGCTCTCACAGGCTGCATCACCTTTGCTTAGCGTCCCTTGTGTGCCTTATCTTGTATGTGCGTGCTCACGATGTCTGCTTCCTGTCTGGACCGCTACCTGCAGGTCCGCCATGCTGATCCACTGCAGCAGCAGCTAGCGTTCAGCCAAGCAGCGGACGATGACAGCATCCTTGGCGGCAGCCTACCATGCGAAGATGGCACATGCCATCTTTTTGACCGCTCGCTGCCGCTGTTCAGCGAGTCTCCAGCCATAGCAGGCAAGCAACCGCCCCGCACCAGGTTCAGGCGGAAGACAAAGCTGGCAGCTGCTACAAGTGCCGCTCACACAACAGCTGCTGCCGCTTTCAAGCTTGCACAGAATGAGCAGCTGCTGCAGCACACGGCAGCTGCAGACACTGACAGCAGCAGTGCATCCTCCTGCTGCCTCCACGTGCTGCCAGCCAGCCCTGGCCGCAGTGCGCAGCAGCAACCGGAGCAGCCAGCAAGAGACACCAGCCTCGCTGCTGCTGCAGCAACAGCAGTAAATGCGGCTCCTGAACCTAACAACAAAGGCGCTGGAGCCATGTCAGAGCTGCAGGCACTGCTAGATGACTCGTGCTGCAGCGCAGCATCTTTCCTGCAGCACACCTCACCTGCAGGCATGCTGCAGCCCCCGTCGGCAGCAGGGGCAGCAGCAGGTAACCTGGTCAGTGTGACATGCAGTCTCAAGTATGCAGGTTCATTGCGTGGGTCGGGCTGCAGTGATGTGACTGGCTTCCAGGGCTTCTGGACAGCTGGCATCACCAGTTCCGCTGAGGCTGCCGCTGCCGCAGCAGCAGCAGCTGCTACGCCCTGCAGCGGTGCCAGCAGCTCAGCAAACAGGGCGTCTGCAGCATCCCTGGGGGCAGCCGAGGACGGCCAAGCAGACGAGGAAGAGCATGGGGTGGCAGCAGGTGCCGCTGTGGTTGGTGGCTCCGTCAGCAGCAGCACATGCAGCCTGACAGCAGCCATTGCAGCACAGCAGCAGCACCAGGGTGCTTGCTCGGCTGCAGGTGCTGGCTGCGACAGCCCTGAGGCATGCGGCAGTCCGCAAACAGATGCGCCAGCAGCAAGGAAGCAGCAGGACTGGGATCAGCTGCTGTTGTTGCTGTCCCTGGACGAGTCGGTGTCGCTGGCGCAAGCGGCAACGCCAGGCGGCTGTGACCTGGGCGGCAGCCGTGGCTGCAGCCCTATGAAGCAGCAGTCCCCAGCGCAGCAGCAAGACCAGCTTGGCGCGGACCAGTGTGACGTCGATGATCATCATCAGCAGGATCAGGCAGAGGAAGGACAGCATGCTGGTCAGCAGCAGCACACTGTGCAGCGGCAGCAGCAGCAGCAGCACGACCTGCTGGCTGCAGAGCTGGACAGCAGCACGGCTCCCTCCTCCCCAGCGTCACCTGCTGGCGCATCTGGCCTGCCTGCAGCTGCGCTGCTGCGCAGCAGCAGCGGCGCACACGGCGCTGGCTGGCAGGGGCAAGGCAGCGCCAGGTATGCCGACTGCTGGCCATCCCCTGGCTCTCCGGAGGCTTTCGGCAGCCCCGGGGTGCTGCTGAGCAGCCCAGTGCCAGGGGCCGCAACAGCAGCAGCGTACGAGCCAGCGGCGTGCGCGGCTGCCACAGCTGCTGCTGCTATTGAGGCAGAAGCGCAGCTGAGTGCTCTCACTGAACATGCAGCAGGCTGCTGTCTAAAGAGCGGCGGCAGCTGCAGCCAGGAAGCCAGCTGGGACAGCGAGGCAGTGACGCCGCAGCAGGCGCAGCAGTGGCAGGACCATGCTGAAGAGCAGCAGCACGGGGCGGAGCAGCTAGCTTTGCAGGCGATCGACGCGGCAGAGGCCCATGCGGCGCTGTTCAGCACGCCAGACACAACCAGCACGCACGCGCGCGCCTGCTACATCAGCAACGCCAGCGGGCGGGCGGGTGGCGTGGCTTTGACGGGGTCTGCTGCCAGCGGCAGCCCCAGCCAGCAGCAGCTGCAGCTGGCACAGCCGAACTGCATCGGCTTGAGCCCGATCCGTGGTGTGGCGCTCTGGGGTGATGAGGCAGCTGCTGCTGCTGCTGCTGCTGCTGCAGCTGGTATGGGTACACTGAACGCTTGCGACAGTGGGGACTCTCCGCAGCTGGCGGCGGTTCCTGCTGCGGCAGCAGCCGCCGGTGATGGGCACCGCCAGCGTGTGGGGAGTACGGCAGCAGGGGTAGAGCCAGAGCAGGAGAGCTCTGTGCCGGAGTTTTCGCTGCCTTTGCAGCAGCAGTGTGCAGCGACACCTTGCAGGGGGAGTGGTGGAGCCAGCTGCAGCAGCAACAGCACCGCCAGCCCGCGGTTTGGCTGGCAGCGGTGGCAGCAGCAGCAGGTGCGCACGCCACGTGCAGCTGCAGGCAGCAGCAGCAGCAGCAGTCTGAGGAGGACACCAGGCAGCGCTCTGCAGCGACAGCAGCAGCAGGCGGCGTCGCCTTCTCTGCTTGAGCAGCTGCTCAATGAATCAGCGGAGTCCTTGCAGCACTGCATGCAACGCAGCAGCAGCATCGGGCCGGAGACTGCTGATGCCGGCCGCTGCTCTGGCACCAGCACCCCACACGCACGGCAGCCACAGCAGCCGCAGGGTGATGGCTGCCAGAGCCATGCGCCAATGGTCGAATCTCTGTCCTGGCTGCAGCAGCAGCAGCAACAGCAGTTGAGTCTCGGCGCTGCAGGCGGTCCCCACGCAGCGCCTCCGTCGCCTGCCGAGTCGGTGGACAGCTTCGCAGGTGCTGCTGCTGGCGAGCCGTACAGCATCGCCTGCTTCGCCAGCAGCGGCAAGCAGTGCGCCGGCAACAGCGGCAGCGGCAGCAAGCACGCGCGCCACCGCAGGTCTCAGAGCTGGAGTGCCTTTGAGGGCTTGGGGTCTCTCCTGGGCAGTGCATGTGCTGCAGCAACGCCGGCCACCGTCGCTTGCAAAGACGGCTGGGGCGCTGCTGCCGCAGCTGCTGCTGCTGCCGTCGCAGCTGGCGGCACTGACGGCACCAGCTGCAGGTTGTTTGACACTCCGGCTGGCGCCGCTGCTGCTGCTGCGGCCGCTGCCAAGGGTCGGCCAGCCGCGGCAGCTGCCAACAGCAGTAGCAGCCCTGCAGGCGATGCAGAGCGCACCGGCGGCCGGGATGACTGCGGCAGCCCGCAGCATGGCGGCGGCAGCAGCAGTGCACAGCCAGCGGGCGAGGGTGGCAGCAGCGCTGCCGAGTTTGTACTGTTCAAGGCCGGCGGCGGCGGCAGCATGGCTGACCTGGGCCTGCTGAACCCTGTGGCTGTGCAAGACCTGGCTGACAGGCTGGCGGCTGCTGAGCTGAGGTCGACGCAGCAGCAGCAGCAGGTGGTCAAGGTGGGTCGGGCTGTGGCCATGGCGGTGGTGGTCAATTGGCTGGGTTTGCGCGGTGGCAAGGGTGCCCACGACACCTACGAGTGTGGGGGTGTGCTTTTGTGCATCTGGCATGACGGTGTGCTGCATGTGCAAGCGCATCAAGGCCTTGAGACACGGCCTAGGTGGTGTGCACGTGCGTATGCCGCTGCCTGCCGCCGTGCAGGTCCAGCGCACGTACAGCGCAGCGCCTCAAGCGGGCACGTGCCGTGCCCATGCACGCCTGTTGTGGTGACGTGCGCGTGCTTGGACAACTGCTCGGAGGCTTGTATGTACCCATCTGCTCCAGGACTCCGCTTTGGATGCCAGTCAGACTGCTGTGCCTCTGCTTCCTGCCTCGGAGGCGCTCACCCTGCTCATTTCGTTTCCCTCCTTCCCCATTCCTCCCTCCCTCAAAATGTGCTCACCCTGCGCTCACCCTTCGTCCTTCCCCCTGCCTCTCTTCGACGGCGCTTTTGCTGCCCTGCAGGCCCAACAGGTGGCACTGCAGAAGGAGCTGGAGCTGCAGCTGCTGCGCCAGGCGCTGGCAGCCAGCGAGCAGGAGGGCAGCGGCGTGATGGACGCGCTTGCGGCAGCCATGGACTTGGCAGCAGCAGCGGGCGACGGCAACAGCTTGCGCAGCTCCCTGGACGGCAGCGCTGCTGCAGCTGCTGTGGCTGCTGGCGCCGCTGCGGATGCTGCTCATGCTGCGCAAGCTGGTGCAGATGCAGATGCAGAGCTGCAGCAGCTGCGGCGGCAGAATGCCCTGCTGCAGCAGCACAGCCAGGCGCTGCACAGCACCATGCAGGAAGCGGCGCAGCAGCTGGACCTGCTAGAGGACAGGGTGCAGCAGCTGGAGGCCGAGAAGGACACGGCAGTCGCAGAAACAGAGGGTGCGCTGCAGCAGCTGGGGTGCGCGCAGCAGCAGCGCGACGCGGCTGCGGCGGCTGCCACGGCGGAGCAGCAGCACGGGCAGGCGCAGCTGCGGCAGGCGTGCGAGCTGCATGCCAGCGAGCTCGCCGAGCAGCAGGCGCAGCACGAAGAGGAGGTCGGCAGCTTGCTGGGCCGGCTGCAGGAGGCGCAGCAGCAGGCGGCGGCCGCCCAGCAGCACTGCCAGCAGCTGCGGCGGGAGCTGCAGGAGAGCGAGGAGCGCTGCGGGCAGCTGCAGGGCGAGGTCATTGGCGGCCGTGCCGCGACTGCGGCGGTGCGGCAGGAGCTGGCGGCGCTGCACGAGGCGCTGCAGGGCAGCAGGAGCGACTCGGCGGCTGACGTGGAGCAGCTGCGGAGGCAGGTGGCGGGCCTCGCTGCCGCCAAGGCGGAGCTGACGGCCGCCAACCAGGCGCTGCAGGATGCGGAGGCGGGGTACGCGGCCGCGCAGATGGCGGCGGGGGCCAGGAGCCGGCAGCTGGCGGCGCAGCTTGAGGTGGGTGCGGCTGTGGCGGCGGACCTCTGGCAGGGTGCGGGGTGGAGCGGTGGTGTGCGTCGCAGACCTGCGTGGGTGGGTGCGGCGCAGTGGTGGTTTTGGCAAGGAGTGCAGCACGGCGCGGTCGGCTGCATGCCGCGTGCACGCGCCTGGCGGCTGTGTGTGGAGGCGCCGTGCTGGATGTGCTGCTGTGCCAGTGGCACGATGTTCAGCACGATGTTCGAATCCCCTGGGATGCAGCTGCCACAACCACAGACTTGCTGCTGATCACCTGCTGCACCCCTGCCTGCCTGCCTGCCGCTGCGCACAGGATGCCCTTGCTGCCAAGCTGCAGCTGCAAGATGCTGCACAGCAGCTGACTGCGCAGAACGCCAGCCTCAGCCAGATGTGCGCATCCCTCAGGGCCTCAGCGGACGCGGCAGCACGCCAGCAGCCGGCTTCATCCGCCACCTCTGCAATGGCCGGCCCTGCTGGCAGCATGCCTGGCGCTGCTGCGGGTGCCGCCGACAGCGGCCCCACACCGATGCGCCGGCGCATGGCGGCGGTGAACTCTCAGCTGGAGCGGCGCTGCCAGGAGCTGCTCGAGCAGAAGCAGCAGCTGGCAGCGCAGCTGGCGCAGCTGCAGGAGCAGCAGGCGGGTGCGGGCGAGGCGCGTGCGCAGCAGGAGAGCGCTGCTGCTGCCGCCGCTGCGCTGGAGGAGCAGCAGGTGCTGCTGCAGGAGCTGCAGGGGCAGGTGCAGCACCTGAGTGCCTGCAACGAGGAGCTGGTGGAGCAGGTGGAGCAGGTGGACGCTGACAACCAGCAGCTGCTGCAGGACAGGGAGGAGCTGCTCGCACGCATTGCTGAGCTGGAAGACGGCCAGCAGCAGCTGCAGCAGGAGTTGCTTGCGCAGGAGCAGCAGCAGAGCAGCAAGGGGGTGCCAGGTGCTGCTGCTGAGGCAGCTGATGCTGGTGAGGGCAGAGACCAGCAGGAACAGCTGGAGGAGCAAGTGCAGGCAGCTGCAGCAGCAGAGGCAGCAGCGGCCGCCCTCGAAGAGAGATGCGCAGAGCTGCAGCAGCAGCTGCAAGCTGCCAGGCACCAGCTGTCTGTGCAACAGCAGCAGCAGGAGGACCGCGCCGTCGCCGCTGCTGCTGCAGCATCGTCTGTGGCCACCGAGCTGGCTGCTGTTACAAGCAGGTGTCAGGAGCTGGAGCAGCAGCAGTCCAGCTTGCAGCGCCAGCTGCAGCAGGCACACACAGAGCAGCAAGCTGAGCATGCCCACCACGCAGGCCAGCTGGCAAGCAACAACACAGCGCTGTTTGAGCGCTGCCAGGAGCTTGAGTCGCAGCTGTCGGAGACGCAGCAGCGCCTGCAGCAGGCGCGTGAGCAGGCCCAGCGTGACAGCAGCGGCAGTGCTGCTGCTGCAGCTGGCCAGACGGAAACGGCCGGACTGCTCGAGCTGCAGGGCAAGCTGGCAGGGGCGCTGCAGCAGCTTGAGCGTGTACAGCAGCAGCAGCAGCTGATTGAGCAGGCAAGCGATGCAGAAACAGGTGATGCGCGGAAGGCGGCCGTGCTGGCAGAGCAGCTCGCGGCTGCGCAGCAAGAGCTGGCAGCACTGCAGGTTCAGCACACTGAGCTGACAAGTGCGCATGACAAGATGACACACAGCCACACGCAGCTGGCAAGTCAAAGTGCAACGCTGCAGCAGCGGTTGGATGCTGCTGACAGGACGAGGGTTGCACTTGAGGGCCAGAATAAGTGCTTGGTTGACAAGTTGGTGCAGCTGCAGCTGGCAGACCCTGCAGCAGCTGGCAGCAGGGGTGCGGCTGCTGCTACGCCACCGAGAGCACCTGCTGCTGTTGAGACTTGCAGCCAGGGCGTGCAGGTAGGCAGCAGTGACCCAGCCGCACCTGCTGCTGCTGCTGCTGCTGAGGGCGCTGGCCACAGGCAGCAGCAGCGCAAACGCTGGGCCAGTGATGCTGCAGTGCAGGTGGAGCTTGGGGCCACATCAGACCAGGCCGCTGCTGTGCAGCAGCTGCTGCTGCTGCAGGCCCAGCAGCAGCTGCAGGACATGGAGGCGCAGAACCAGAAGGCAGCTGCGCGCCTGGTGGAGTCGAAGAAGAGTGTGGCAGGGCTGCAGCGCAGCATTCAGCAGCAGGAGGAGCAGCTCCGCACTGCTGAGGGGGCACTGGCAGAGGCCTGCAAGCTGCATAAGCATCAGGCAGACAGCCTGCAGGCCGAGAATGGACAGCTGGCAACGCAGCTGTCACAGGCCAGGCAGCAGCTGCACGCGCTGCGCGAGGCGAAGCAGCAGCTGGAGCAGGCGAATGCGCAGCTACAGCAGCGCATGGAGCACCAGCAGGGTGAGATTGAGCAAGCGGCCGCTGCTGTAAAGGCATCGCAGACGCAGCTGCAGGAGCTGCAGGTTCAGCAGCAGCAGGACAAGCAAGCGGCGGCTGCTGCTGCAGGCGAGCTCGCGCAGGCGCACCGGCAGGCGCAGCAGCTGTTGCACGCACGGGATGGAGAAGCCGCCGCAGCTGCAGCACTGCAGAAGCAGGTGCAGCAGCTGCAGCTTGTGGCGCAGCAGCAGCAGACGGCGCAGGCTACTGCTACAGCAGAAGCTTCCGCTGCAGCTGCTGCTGCTGCTGGAAGGGAGGAGCAGCTGAAGAGTGAGGTGACACGCAGCAAGCAGCAGGTGGCGTTGCTGCTGCAGGAGAAGGACTCTCTTGTGGTTGAACTGCAGCAAACCAAGGTGTGGGCAGGCATGTGTAATATACAGAGAGTGGCATATGATGAAAGGTAATGATGTTGCATGCATGCTGACAGGCTGTGGTTGAAAAGGCTAGCTGTAGCTTTGGCAGAGTGCAGCCCATGCCAAAGCTGGTGTTGCAACGATCAGCACTTGTGTATACCAGTGCATGTATGTTTGTGGCAGTGCACACTGCAGCGCCTTGGCTTCATAGTTGCGCTCGCTGAACCTGCACTGCAGCTGCATCAACTGCATGTGAGGCCGCATGTGCACAGACCCGTGTCCGCCATGCAATGAATGCGTCCATGCGGCCCCCTCACACCTCCATCACGGCCCCTGCTGCTGCTGCTGCTGCTGCTGCTGCTGCTGCGCCAGGTTGCTGTTGATTTCCTGGAGGACTCTGTGCGGCGGCTGGGGCAGCACAACGCACAGCTGGTGCAGCAGCTGCAGGAGGCGCTGGCGGCGGCAGCTGCTGCGTCATCAGAGGCCAGGGGTGCCAAGGCCAGCCAGGCTACAGCCGAGGCAGCTGCAGCAGCTGCTGATGCTGTGCATGTGCAGAGCGCAAGCGAGGATGGCATGGCCAGGCCAGTGTCGCCGCGCACGCTGCAGAGCATCATCGCTGCTGCCACGCGTGTGAACGAGAAGAACAAGAAGCTGAAGAGGCAGCTGCAGGCGATGCAGGGCGCTGACGGCAGCACATTGGGCAGCAGATGATAGGCTGCTTGGCTGGACCTTTGCTGTGTAGGGCATATATCACATGCATTACTTTGCGGGTGTTGTGGTTATCACATGCTCGCAGGGGATAAGCTGCATGTTGCCTGCTCTCAAGCAGCAGTGACACTGGCGTAAAGGCTACATGTTTCATCGCCCGTGCAACTCTGGATTGGAAGTGACAAGTTGTGGATTTTGTTGATACGTGGCAAAATAATGTGTGATCAAGTGACGCTCATGTCATTTGCAGTGCGGCACTGCGGCATGCATGCATCTTGTTCAGCAAAAGCGTTTGTTGGTTGTGACCTGCCAGGCCATTGATCATCACCCAACCTGCTGCGACGTCGCTGTGAGTCGCTTTGTGACCGTTGCAGGGTGACCCAGTGTAAATTGATCACCAGGATGGGCTGTGCCACAGTGGTGGTGCTGATGGTTTCTTTTTCTGACTGCTTTTATTTGGCCGGGTGTGCCACTTGCCCGTTGAGCATGTCATGGGCTCCCAAAACCGGCAAAATCACCCATGTGTCCTCCAGCAGATGCAGATGTTTGACTGTGGCAGTGGGTACTTGCCTGCATGTCATGTGCCACAAATTTCATGCGGGGCCAGCCGGCGACAGCCAGGCCAAGCAGTGAAGCCTTGTGTCCTGCTGATGTTGAGAATGATCACAATCAATGCTATGCTACCGGTAAGCATTTGATAAGCAGCAGCACTACACTTCAGCCGGAAGCAAGCATGCGTGGCGTGCATAAGGACAGGTGACAGACAGTTGCCGGTGCCAAAACTTAAAAAGCACAAGGACTCTGACCAGAGGTTACCATGGTAACGCCGTTTTGTAGTGAAGGTACTCATCATCATCATATTACCCATTCAAGCCATATTTTGTAGTGAAGGTACTGACAGGCTCAATGGGCAGAGGTATGCAAGGTGTGGCAACGCCAGGAGGGCAACTGGACCCCATCATGGGGGCGTGCAAACGAGCCGCTCGTATCATGGCAGCATAGCCCTGTTATACTATCACGTGCGGCCCTGCACGTATCTCTCACATTGATAAGGGACTGCAAGAAGACATGTATCTCCAACATTCAGTGGTCGTGTTCAAGGCGCTTGTGGTACCCTACCAAGGCCCTAGCCGCTATCTGGCACTGCTGGTGTTTGTTCCGGTACTGAAGTTACCATCAACGTGACACGCCGTTGTAGTTAACGTCATCGCACGCTTGGAAGCAGCTGCAGCAGCAGCAGCAAGCCAGCCTGCAAGCTTGCTCAAGGTGGTGCGGCCATCACGCCGTGACAGTTGCACACAAACCAGAGAGCAGTGGCACACTAGCAGCATGAAATCAACGGCGATTGCACTAGCTGGTGCAGCATTCCTATGCACAGCCAACACGACACAGAACAGAGTCTTATACTGGCAACAATTTGTTGCTGACTGGCGATGTAACAAGTTGAGCCACATCCCTGCATGGTCAGCAGCAACCAATTGTGCTTGCTACTGCCGCGCTCTGCGCATGACTATGGAGCTGTCAGCATGGGCATCCTTCCTGCTGCAGCTGTGCTGCTGCAATGCAGAAGGTAACCAGGGCTAGCCCAGAGACCATACCACCAACCAGCACTACAGCCATCATCATCATCACCAACCAGCACTACCACAAGAGCAGGGAGGCGAGTTGAGCAGAAACCAGGGAAAGTCGCTTGGCATATGTCGTGCTGGCTATCAAGCAGCCAGCTAGCCACATCTGTAGCCCCCTGCACAGCCCTGGGCAGGTGCCAGACACACACCACACATGTTGCTGCGACTCTTGCGCACGCCAACGAGCAAGCCTTGCACCTCTACTTCCACAGAGGACCTGAGACTCACGCCACATACGCACAACCTGTGCACCCACTCACACCACCATGCGACCCGCTGCAGTGCAAGCTACACAGACTGTGCACCCACTCACACCACCGTGCGACCCGCTGCAGTGTAAGCACACAGCACCGATTGCTGGTGCTGCAGGTCTTCAGCTGCAGAGCTTGCATGCACACTCAGATGCATGCATGCATGCATGCATGCAGCTTTTTGTGCAAAGACAATGCATAACAGCAGAGCAGGACGGCACCACACACCAAAGAGGTTACGCAGGGAAAGGAAGAAAAGCCTGCCACTGCACAACACACACCACACAACACACTCTAAGAACCAGTCCAACGGCACAGCTCAATCCTGGAGAGCCTCGCCAACCACAAGGCAAGGTTGAGCAGAGCCGTAGGGCACCAGATATGACAGAAACTGCAGTCCGCCCCAACCAACCCCGGACACTGCCGGTGGCCACGCAAGGTGCGGGCGGGCCACCGCCGCAAACTCGCTGGTCGAGAGCATCACCACCTGGTGGCATGCTTGATGACATGCCAACATGGCGTGTCGGTCAGAATGTTTGAGGCGACAAAATGCAACGGATCGAACGGAAGTTCACATGATGTGACAGGTTGCCATGAACACCAGTCGTTGCATACGGTGCCGCATATGTATGGACCACAGCCCCACTGGACAGCGTCATGATAGGTAACATGGTGGCAGCTGACGTGCCACAGCATCGGACCTGCAAGCGACACCACCTGTAAGCAGTACAACATCACTAGTTTATTCAGGACTGCTCCTGCTGGCCAACAGCATTGGTGCTGCTGCCCAGGTGATATAACCTGAGGGCCTGCATCCAAAGTGGGTCAGAACATAGGCAACACATGCGCCGCAACATTGATGTCATGTTGTGCATAAAAGAACTGCCTGACAAAAAGTGAGCCAGCTGAAACAGCAATCACACACAGTAGCTCAGCAACTGAAGTGTGACGCCACCGGTAGGCACATGTACAGGCACAATGCAAACATAACACTAACATTAGTACATTCCCAGGCAGCCCACTGCACAGCTACTCAGAGCATACTGCCAAGTCGCTCGGCAGCCACAAAGCCACAAAGGGTTGGGCGATATGCACATGCACATCATGCAAGCGCCACCTCTAACATCGACTTGCTCATGCTCGAACACGTCAGCCTCATACAACTCATCTTCTTCAGACATACCCCTGCTATATGCCATGCAAGGTGCAGACCTACGCGCACCTGCCAACTGCACACGCTGGCAAATTATAGCCAGGCGCGCTGACGTACACACCGGCGGCGCAGATGCGAAACCCATTGATGCACACAGGTTGACTCTAAGAAAACGACTGATATCAGCAAGTCGCTGGAATTGTGCTCAGGCAGTAACATTAGACAAATTTCTCGTCCTGCAGCTGAGGCTAGGGGCTGGCGCAACCCACAACACACGACTCCTAAAGCAGCTTAGCATGTAGTGGTCCTTAGCGCCACAACACTAAGCGCTTGCCGCCAACCACTGTGCATACAAAGTATGCCGCGAAACATAACAATCTGCTGTTAAGCAGAAACACACCCTGTTGACAAGCAGGCAGACTGCTGACAAGCAGTGCGGCTGCGCAAATACCAACACACCATGCCGCCTACGCAAGCAAGACCTGGACGCTAGCAAGCAGCCGAACAGACACACACCTAGCAATTGAAAGGGCAGTGCCCTCATGCACATGCATGCGCAAACACAGTGCGGTGGCCACCATGAGCCAAGCCA
Source organism: Scenedesmus sp. NREL 46B-D3 (assembly GCA_014080715.1). NCBI lineage: Eukaryota > Viridiplantae > Chlorophyta > Chlorophyceae > Sphaeropleales > Scenedesmaceae > Scenedesmus > Scenedesmus sp. NREL 46B-D3. Next base: position 3,053 of record JACERP010000438.1, on the reverse strand, counting down.
GGTGCACTGCTAAAAACTGCAGCCAGACGCGGCAGTGACGCTGCAACCAACTCAGGACCTCGAATTTCCTGGCACACACCTCCGTCGAGGGCTTTCGGCAACAGACTGCGCTTGCGCATCTCCACGGCTGCCGCTGCCTCCTGGCTGCGGCTGCACCCGCTGCAGCGCCGCCAGCAGCTGGCGCGCCAGTTCAGAGCAGCAGCAGAAGCCGCGCGCGGCAAAGAACCGCGCGAGCCGCTCCGCAGCAGCAACAGCAAGCTCCCAATGCTCGGCAGGCACGCCACACCTGCCGCAGCCGCAGCCGCCGCCCACATGGCCGGCGCAAGGACCAAGCGCTGTGCCAGCCACGCGGGCTGTGTCATCCGCACCAGCCATGCTCCAGGCCTCCACTGCCACTGTCCAGTCGGCCAGTATCGGCCGCAGCTGCTGCTGCGTCAGCCGGTGGCGCTGCACCCAGGCTGTCAGCTCCTGTGCTGCAGCTGGCGGCAGCAGCAGCAGGCTGACACGGGCGAGCGGCGCAAACGCCTCCTGCTTGGCTGCCAGGTGAGGGCACGGCACTGCTGCGGCGGCTTGGCTAGCTGCCACAGCCTCGGCAGCCAACGCACTGCTGCTGCTGGCGGCATCTGCAAGCTGCGATGGCGTCTCGGCAGGCAGCATGTACAGGGACAGCACTGCGGGCTCCTGCTGCTGCATGCTGCACCGTTTCGGGCTGCTGCCGGTGCCGTCATGCGCAGCGCCTGGCCAAGGGCTGCCAGAGCCAGGCTTGCTGCCGTCGACTGTGCCGCCGTCGCTGGGTAGCTGCAGCTTCAGGTGGCAGGCAGTGCTGTCGCGGCACGGCAGCTGCAGGGCCTGCTCCCTGTCGGACACCACCGCACTGCCACGCGTCAACACCAGGCGCAGCAGCGGCGGCCCCTTGCCGCCGCTGCTGCTGTTGGGCACCAGCAGGTGCATCGCCAGCTGCACCTCGCTGCCCCAAGCGCACACAACGTATGACTCCCGACACGGGACCACTGCTGCTGCCGCCTGTGCTGCGGTGGACCCTTGGCCGGCTAGCCACGCCGCGACGCCGGCTTGCAGCGAGCCGTCCTTCGCTGCCGCCATGACCATGTCGACGGTGTCGTACGCGCCTGCGCTGCTGCAGCCACCGCCCAGCTCAACCTGCCACGCGGCCCCCTGCACTGCAGGCTGCTGTTGCTGCTGCTGCAACGGGCTCAGCTTCCTTGGCTGTTGCTGCTGCTGCTGCTGCTGCTGCTGCTGCTGGTCCAGCTTCCTTTGCTGCTGCTGCTGCTGCTGCTTCTCCTGCTGCTGTGCGCATGTGACGGTGCCCAGGAACAACGTGCAGCCTGGGATGCACAGCCTGCTGCCTAGGGCGGACTGGCTCATGCCTGGCAGCCCTGCCACCGCCGACTGCACTGTGGCGGCGAGTTGGGTGAGCGCGGGCCCCTGGTCGGGTCCTGCAGCAGAGTGCACCTGCGACACCAGCAGCACAAGCACAGCAGCGGAACATGGCGATCGGATTTTACTTCGTCGGAGGGGCAGCAAGCAGCCTGCACGGATCATTTTCAGCTGCGCGCGCTGTGTGTAAGAATGTAGGCAGGCAGAATGAGTGCGAGGACACACAGACATGCGCATGCACAGACGTATGGGGCGTGCAAGAGCCATGTGCATGCGCAGCGACATGCAGCAGGTTCGCACAAAAGGACTGCCTGTAAGCAACCTGGCATATCCGTGCTTGGATGTCACCAACTCCATGCGCGCTCACACCGCTTGCCTTGATAGCCACTGTTCGGTGCAGCAGCGGGCTCTCGTACACAAGGCTGGCTGTGGGCGCTGCATTTGCCGCGTCATCAGCGGGCTGTGCATGTGCCGCTGCTGCCTGTTCAGCTGCAGCGGGGGCAGTGCGGGTGCTGCTGGTTGCATGGACCGAAAGTGCTGCCGCAGCTGCCGCGGTTGGTGCAGCCCCAGGGCTGCTGCTTCCCCCAGTGTTGCTCTGGCTTATGCTGACACCACCCAGACTGTTGCTATGGTGCACTTGCTGCTCCTGCTGCTGCTGGCGCCCAGGACTGACAGATATGCAATGCGGGCGCGGCGCTGCACAGCATACAGCGTGCCTAGAGGCAGCAGCAGCTGCAACAGCAGCTGCACAGCATACTCCGACACTGCAGCACCTGGGGCTGTGGCGCGGTGCCAGCAGCGCAGAAGCAAGCCAATAGCCGCCGCAGCAGGGCAGTGCCACTGGAAAGGGCATGTGGTACATCACAAACGTGACGGCCATGCAAGCATGCGACAGCAGCTTGGAGCTGCCGCTGCCGCAGTGCAGCAGCTGGGCAGCAGCCGCACAGCGGCATCCAGCAGCCAGCTGGCAAAGACAACCGCAGTGCGTCGCTGCACATGCCATGCAGGCCGCAGCAGCAGCTGCAGCAACGCTGCTGTGCGGGTGGCTGCTACTAAGCACCCAGCCCACAACGCTGCCTGTCGTGCTGTATACTGGTAAACATATGAGCCGAGCAAGGGCAGGGCTATAGCTGTGCAGACTTCATTTGCTGCTGCTGCTATTGCTGTGATGCTGCTGCTCTTGCCAGCCTCGTGAGATACGATATGGGCACCAGCAACAGCAGCAATAGGAAGAACCATCTGTCGATAGGAACGACGCTGCGAGCCCAAGTGAGGCGGAAGCCATGCTCTGCTGCTTGACTGCTGAGCTGAAGTGTAAGCCAGTCCGGCTGTGACTGCTGCTGCTGCTCTGCAATGTCTTGGAGGGGCTGGCTGTGCTGCTGATGAGTAGGATCGGACCCTGCAGGAACAAAATAAAATGGTTGGGCTCACTCATCTTTGGCACCCTTGATCAATGGCGCTGAGCGCTGTCAAGAGCTGACAAACCGAACACCGTGCTGCACGGCGTGCAGCTCTGCTGTACAGCTGACCCAGCTGTGGGGCGCATTACTGTGGTGCGACCATGTGGGGTTGATGGCTGCATCGTAGGTGCACTGTACCTGCATCAGAGGCTTTGGGCAACCGTCTACGCATAAGGGGTGCCTGCAAGCGCTGCACAT
>JACERP010000437.1:0-61162 GCA_014080715.1 Scenedesmus sp. NREL 46B-D3 | reverse complement strand
GTGCCGGCGACAGTGGTGCTGTGAGAGCTGCTGTGGCAGTCACGCTGCAGGCAGTACAGCAGGCAGCACAGGCAATACAAGCAGGTGGGCAGTGTTGGTGGGGTTATTTGCGACCTTCGTGCATGCCGCTGCAGCGATGCCGGCGACAGTGGTGCTGTGAGAGCTGCTGTGGCAGTCACGCTGCAGGCAGTACAGCCAGGCAGCACAGGCATACAGGCAGGTGGGCAGTGTTGGTGGGGTTGATCTACGACTGCGTGTCATGCCGCTGCAGCGATGCCGGCGACAGTGGTGCCGTGGGAGCTGCTGTGGCAGTCACGCTGCAGGCAGTACAGCCAGGCAGCACAGGCAATACAAGCAGGTGGGCAGTGTTGGTGGGTTGATTTGCGACCTTCGTGCCATGCCGCTGCAGCGATGCCGGCGACAGTGGTGCCGTGGGAGCTGCTGTGGCAGTCACGCTGCAGGCAGTGCAGGCAGTACAGGCAGTACAAGCAGGTGGGCAGTGTCGGTGGGGTTAATTTGCCACCGTCATGTCATGCCGCTGCAGCGATGCCGGCGACATAATTTATGATGGTCGAATAATGAATGTATTTTTATGTATTTTCCTGATTTGTGTCAGGCAACTCACTGGGTCGTCGTCGGGCTTCTGCACGTCCCTGCCGCTCACGAATTCGTCGCCGACCAGGTCCTTGCCGGCCACCACCCTGCACTGGCCGGCTGGCTCGTTGATGGCGGTGCAGCTGCCAAAGGCTGGGTGGGTGTAGTCATGCCTGGTTTGGTAGGAGGCACGGTCGTCAAAAGCAAGCAGCAGGCGTGATACAACTGTCAGAACAACAGCCAGCAGGGGTGGGTGTGTCAAGGCGGTGCAGCAGGCGCAAGGGGTGGTGCAGTCGGCGACCAATCGGGTGGGAAGCGTGGTGGTCAAAGGCAAGCAGCAGGCAGGTCGGGAGTGTCAGTACAACAGGCAGGAACTAAGTGGTGAGTGGAGACGATGCCTGGTTTGGCATATTGCTGGACCAATGAAAGAAAAAATTGAAGATGCCAAGGCTGGAGGGCTGGTTGGTGCACAGGTATGGGAGGCGCGTGTGCCGCAGCAACAGCTAGCAGCAGAACATGAGCACTAGCCAGTTCAGCCTTGACTGTTGTGTGGTGTTCAGTGCTCCCTCCTCTTTCCGCCCCGGTGGGGCGCGGGGCCGATGGCGCTGATGCTATGACTTGAAAGGGTAATATGATGATGATGGTGTGGTGTTCATAATTTGACTTGCCGGACCTGGGGACAATTCGACTTGCCGCTGCATTGTGGCATGCTGGAGCCACTACCGCTGCATTGTCGCTGCCGCTGTATTACGGCCGTTGCCGCTGCATTGCCACTGCATTGCAGCGTACTGCAGCCACTGTTGCTGCGCTGCCGCTGCAATGCGACCACTGCCGCTGCATCGCCGCTGCCGCTGCAATGCGGCCACTGCATTGCATTGCGGCGTGCTGCAGCCGCTGCATTCACCTGTGTCAATGATGCCGATCTTCACGCCCCGTCCAGTGAGCTTAAAGTTGCGCCTCAGCTCCGTCACTCCAGTCAGCAGGTCTGCCGTTGCCCACTCCACGTTCGGCCTAAACCCTACCATGGTGCCGTTGAACCCCAGCGGCAGTTTGACGGTGCTGTCGATGCCGATATGTTGTGTGACGGGCGCAGATACAACGGAGCGGCCGCGGCCGCGGGTCGAATGGCTTGTCGCGGTTGGACGTTGTTGCGGGGGTGTTTGTGCTTGAAGCATTGCTGCTGTCATCCGTTGCGTTTGCTGCTGCTGCTGCTGAGGAGGGTTCTGTGACTGGCTGCTCTGGGGTGGGCTCAGCTGTTGGTTCGTGAGCTCGTAGGGTTTCTGGTGCAGGGTTCAATGTGCTGCCGCTGGATGCAGACGGCTCCTCACTGCTGCTGCTGCTGCTGCTGCTGCTGCTGCTGCTGCTGTTGTTCGCGGGTCACCTGGAGGCGGCGTTTGGCTGCCTGGGACATCAAGCAGAAACACTCCCCCTGCTGCCCTGGAGTTCACGGTGAACTTCTTGTTGGCCCGTGCGGATGTCACCCCGATCTTTGTTGGCCGCGATGGAGGCGTACCAGCATCAGCAGACTTCACAGCAACACCAAACCTTGGCCGGGGGGCGCTGCTGCGGCTGCTCACATCACGCTGCTGCTGCTGCTGCTGCTGCGCAGGGTTGAGCGGCTGCTGCCCCACAGGGTGCGGCCCGGGCCGGCCGACAGCTGCTGCTGCGCTGCCCCTGCCAGCCACACCCCTGCTGCGCGTCACTGCAGCAGCTGCCGTGGGTTTCTGCTGCTGCCGCAGCGGCAGCGCTTTGCGGTGTGCGGCTCCCCTTCCTGCTGCACCCCTGCTGCCGCCAGCCCTGCCAGCAGCTGCGTCCCTGTTCTGTTGCGAGCTGCCTTCTCCAGGTGCCCGCATACCTTGGGAACCTGGCGTTGGCGTCGCTGCCCACCGCTGTGCTGGTACCTGTGAAGTTGCCCCTCCTGCCCCTGCCCCTGCTGCTGCTGCTGCTGCTGCTGCGAGCCAGCCTGCTGCTGCTCCTGCTGCTGCTGCCGCTGCTTGGCTGCAGGCGATGGGTGCCCTGTGCTCCCGTGATGTACCCGCGCATGCCGCCCGCTGCTGCACGAGGTGGTGCATTGCTTGCGCCGCCGCTGCTGCTGCTGCTTGCTGTTTGTGCAGCAGGTGCTGCTTGCTTCTGATCCTGCGCGTCCCGCTCGCCGCGAGCATCACCAGCAGCAGCATCACCAGCATCGGTCCTTGCTTTGCCGCCGTCACTCGGGCTGTCGGTGACGCGTCCGCCGCCGCCTGCGTCGCCTTCATCAACAACCCAGCTGCTGCTGTCGCTGCTGCTGCTGCCGCTGCCCCAGGCACTGAACAGGTTGTCTGAACTGGTCTGGCTGTCCATCTCGCCGAGTGTCTGCGTGCCCGGCAGAAACGGCGGCGGTGCACCTGATGCCACTGCAGCAGCGATGCCGGCCTGCAGGGCCTTCAGCCCAGACCTGCTGCTGCAAGCAGCTGCCCAAATGCAATGCCCGCGTTGCCGCGCCGCTGTCGGCGCCAGCGGCGGCGGCGTCCCCGGCGTCCCTGAAGCCCCGTGGGAAGGGAGCGCCAACTGCAGCGTCGGGGGTCGAGCCGACGGCGGTTCTGCCTGGTGTGCTGCGCAGTCGCCGATGCTGCTGCTGCTGCTGCTGCTGCTTCCCGCTGTTTGAAGTGACTCCAGCTGCTGGCGGCAGCTGTTGCTGCTGCTGCTCCCAGCCTGTTGGAGGGATGATGCCTGGCAGCTCCACCATGTACTGCAAGACAGCAGCAGCAGCAGCAGCAGCAGCACACCAACATGGCGCTCACTGCACTGGTGGCAAGTGACCCCTCAGCAGAACACATCGACACACAAAAGGGGTTGGTTGACGGGAGGCATGCCAGCCAGCTGCCGGGCGCTGAGATTAGTAACCAGCAGCTGCCAGCTGGCTGCTTCAGCTGCCAGCTGCCACCAGCGGGGGGCTCACAAGGACCGACATGGCCGGCCAGCCAAGCAGGGTTGACACGGCCACGCTGTAGGCTGCGTGCCTCATTAATGAAATTTTTTTGCCCCTCACCACTGGATATATCTTTTTCACGCCCGGGTTGCCCCGCAGCAGCTCGCGCAGTGCGTCTGCTTCCGCCGCCGTCTCAGCTTCCCTGACATGCCCTGCAACACCAGCCCGTACGGCTGGTACGGCCTGATCCGGATCTTGGAGGCTTTGGCGGAGTCGACTATCCTGCGAGCGAGGCGGTCCGCCGCTGGCACTGGCTGCCGCTGCTGGCTCGCTGCCTTGCTGGCCCGCGGCACCCTGGGGCGTCTGAAGCGTGCTGGGGTCCTGAGGCGCATCGCGGATGCAGCTCTGCTCCTGCTCCTGCTCCTGCAGATTCCATGCTTGCCGACCGCACAGCTTCGTTGAATGCCGTATCTTCGAACTCCACGAGCACGGCGGTCTGCAAGACTTCTGCTGCTTCTGCCACGCTCAGCAGCAGCAGCAGCAACCATGCTAGCCATCGCCGCTGCTGGTCCCTCCTCATGCAGCACAGTTTTCAAAGGCTCTATAGAGAACAGTTATATAGGCTTTGTGCTTGATTGTGACGAAAGAAATGCTGGCAGAGCGCGCTGCAAAAAGAGGCGGCTATCGTTTGGTGACCTGTCTCATGGCTGGCTTCGCAAATCTGATGGTTGACAGGTAAACATTGATTGACGATAACTGGAAGGTAGCGTGACCAGCTGCTCTTACTGCCTTCAAAGTGCTGTACGCTCGCAGCGTTTTAACCGGCAGCACTCAAGTAGCAGCACTCAAGTACACAGCAAAAATGATGTATTGTGGCGACATCCTCAAGCAAAACAACATACTTGAACAGCAGCATGGCAAGAAAACATAGGTAGGTCCAATGTCGGTGCTCGTGGTGACACTTTTGTGTCGGTGCCTCACCATTCAAACCCACACAAGCTTTGAACCATTTTTTTAGCAGTTTCTGATGTAGTCGATTAATCAATTGGTGTGATGCTGTAATGCTCTGGCATGCACTGTCCAAACTGTAGCAGAAGGTCACTGCCATTGGTCTCACCGTTAAAGGAGCATGGCTTCACAGGGTTGCGTACTTCTTTATTTGTAGATCGTAGCAATTCTGGGTATAAAAACGCTTGGCGTGTTCGCAGCTTCATGCAACTTTGATTGCACACAACTAGTGGAGCCGTGCAACCCTTGGGACTGTCGGGCTCCCCTGTGCGCAATAATAAGTTTTTATTGCAAGTCGTATGGAGACAGCTCTTGTGGGACTGCTCTGACTGGTGAGCGCTGGTGCTCGTATGCCACTCCTTCACCAACATGCCTGTTCAGCTTACAAGGTTAGGGTGAAGTTCAGACGCAGGACATGACAACACGTGGCACCGGGATTGGTAGAGCACACCGCTTGTCTGTTGAACCACAGCAGCAGCAGCAGCAGCAGCAGCAGCAGCAGCAGCAGCAGCAGCAGCAGCAGCAGCAGTGCACCTCAGCACAGTGTCCAACTACCAATCATGCCATACGCACAGCCTTTGCATGCTGTTCCCCATACCCACAACAGCAAGCCCATGGTGAAGCACCAGCAGCTACTTCGCACAGGCAGAGCCGCAGCGAGTGCAGCGCAAGTGCTTCAAATGCGCCTCGACGTGCCAAGTGATCATGTCGGGGAGCTGCCTCTGCGCATTATGTGTAATCACTACTGCTGGATTACAGCTGGATTACAGATGCATTTTCTGGAATTAATTTTCATTGGAGTGTTGTTGGGAGTTTTGTTGGGTGGAGTACTGCTGGAGTCCAGAACTTCCTCAACCTGCATGCAGGCACCAGGCGGCCAACCCAGCCAACGCCACCCCCGCAACACCAGGCTGTGAGCACCAAAAAGGAACCTTCAGCTGCTGGTGGGCTCGCTGGCGGCAGCGGCAGCAGCAGCAGCAGCAGCAGCAGCAGCAGCAGCGGTGACAGGCCAGGGCTGTTCGGCCAGCAGCAGCAAGCGCAAGCAGCAGTTGCGGCAGATACAAATGCATTGCCTGTCGCTGCTGCTGCTGGTCTTTGCAGTAGCTGCATGCACGTCGTCTGTGCATGTGTCAGCAGCAGCCGCAGCAGCGGGCAGCTCACATGTCGCTTTGATTGTCCAGTTCAAGCCGGAAGGTGGGCTGTCCACGTCGTCTCTGCCTGCAACAGCAACAGCAGCAGCAGCTGTCAACGCAGCAGCTGCAGCGGACGCTGCGTCAGCGGCGGTTGCGGCGCGGGGCGGTGACATTGAGGAGCAGCAGCGAGTGTCAGGCATGGCAGCAGCGGCAGCAGCAGCGGCGCCGGCATTGCCGCGGTGACGGCCGCCCTGAGCGCCGCGGCAGAGCAGCTGGGGTTCAGGGTCGTGCTCAGCTCCCCTGTCCAGACCGTGTTCGAGGGCACGGTGCTGACTGTGGCAGCAGCAGGCGGCGATGTGCAGCGGCTGAGGCATCGGCTGCAGCAGGACCCTGCCGTTGACACGGTGTGGATTGCGGTGAGAGCATGGTGACATAGCATCATCTCTGGCATTGGCCATCTAGAGGCATGCATCTCATCGTTGCTTGGTGGCAGCAGCAGGGGGTGATGGGCAGCGGCTGAAGCAGCGGCTGCAGCGGGACCCTGCCGTGGACACGGTGTGGGTTGCGGTGAGAGCATGGTGAGAGGCATAGCATCATCCCTGGCATTCGGCATTTGGAGGCATGCATTTGATCGCTGCTTGACGTGAACGGCACGTTGCACAACAGCAGCAGCGGCAGCAACGGCAGCACCAGCTACAGCAGGTGCACGTCCTGTGTCTTGCTGCTCATTGCAGCCGGCATTTGCTCTGCCGCTGCGTTGCGCTCGGCCATCACCAGCAAGCTGCTGTGCCTTGCATAAAAGTAAGTTCAAAACTTGTTCCTTGACGTGAACAGGCACGCTGCACAGTAGCAGCTGCAGAAGCAGCTGCAGAAGCAGCGGCAGCAGCAGCAGCAGCAGCAGCAGCAGCAGCAGCAGCAGCAGCAGCAGCGGCAGCGGCAGCGTGTGTGATGTGAGCAGGCTGCTGTGATTAGCGTTGTGGAGGACGCGACATGTTGTGAAGCCTGCTCAGCTAGCAGCATGTCATGAAGTTCTGCTGCCTGCATTGCCCTATGAGCCTTTCGTTGGCACCTGATTGGGGTTCCCACTCCTTCGTTGGGTGGGGCATGCATTGGGCCCTGCATGTGCCCCACATTCCAACGTGTTGTGAAGCCTGCTCGGCCTGCTGCGTGCTTGCTGAAGTTCTGCCGCCTGCAGTTTGCCCAACTGCCGGTGCGGCGGCTGCACATTGTGACTTTTGCTTTTCAGAGGGCGCGCCGTCTTGTGGAGCCGGTCGAGCCAGGACCGCCGCCATCAAACAGGCGCAGCAGCAGCATCAGCAGCAGCGCCGGTGCCACAGGAGTGGCATCCGGCGCCGCAGCAACAACAGCAGCAGCAGCACCAGCAGCTGCCACAGGTGCGGACGGCGCAGCTGCCTCCGTATGGAGAGCCCTGGGCTACCGGCGGTGTTCGCATGAGCCGTGCATACAGTGCCTGAGCAGGCTGTCTGCTTGCTCAATCGGTGACACCGAGTTTGCTGCCACGTCAGCGAGCCATGCCAGCAAGTCTGCTGCCACGCCAGCGAGCCTGCTTCTCGCGTCTGCGCAGTACCACTTGAATCAGAGTGGTTACACGTGGCTCCAGTCACCATCCTGTATGGTATCAGCCACCCCAAATGAGCACGGCGTCACAGCGTGACAGCAAAAAGGTGGAGTTTTCTTGCAGATGGTTCGGCGATCACCACCGGCCTGTTGCGGCTGGCCGCCCAGCACCCGGGCCTGCACGGCAGCGGCACTGAGTTTGCCGCCACGTCAGCGAGCCCGCTGCCTGCGTGTGTGCAAATCTGTTTGCAGATGGTTCGGCCATCGCCACCGGCCTGTCCCGCCTGGCCGCCCAGCACCCGGGCCTGGACGGCAGCGGCTCCCTCATCTGCCTGGTCGACACGGGCGTGCAGTACACGCTGCCGCTGTTTGGCAGCTGCACCGGCATCAACGCGCCCGCCGGCCAATGCAGCGTTGTCGTCGGCAGGGACATGGTCGGGGACGGCTACGACGGCGCGCCCGGCAGCCTGCCCGTCGAGGGCGACGCCCCGGTGGGTGTCGAGCTTTGTCCTGACTGCCTAAAGGCAAACCCTGAAACCCGTGTCTTGAAAGGTTTTCAACACGCCACACCTGGCCGTACCAAGTCCCACTTGGTTTGCTAAATGTGGGTGTCGGCGGGTGCACATGGCGGAGGACAAGGGCGATGGCGCTCCCTGCAGCGTGCATGTCGGGGGCGGTGCTCTGGTGGGGGATTACCCTGGTACCTGGAAGCGGTGTGGGTGTGGCAGGGTCCAACCCTTAACCCTGCCGTCAGTCTGAGGGTCCCAGCTGCCATGCCCGCTCCGTTGCTGCGTCATCCGCAGCTCGTGCCGCTGCCGCCTTACTTATTTACTTACCTACTTAATTACCTACTTACTCACTTATTCACTTTCTTGCTCACTTACTTACTTGCTCACTTACTCGCTTGCCCTCTGCCCGGCCCTTCTCGCTGCCTGCAGCTCGACTGCTACAACCACGGCACCCGAGTCGCATTGTAATCTACTTACATACTCACTCACTCACTCACTCACTCACTCACTCACTCACTCACTCACTCACTCACTCACTCACTCACTCACTCACTCACTCACTCACTCACTCACTTACTACAGCTCGACTGCTACGACCACGGCACCCGGGTCGCATCCGTGGCCGCCACCGCCAACGGCGTCGCGCCGGGCGCCAAGCTGGGCATCTACCGCATCTTCGGCTGCGACGGCGTCGCCACGGATGCGGTGATCGTGCCGGCTCTGGACCGCGCGGTCAGGGACGGCTGCCACATCATCAACCTGTCAATCGCAGACATCTCGGGGTATGAGGAGCGGGTGAGTGCCCTGCAGCTGCTGTTCCCTCTGCGTCCTCAGCCCACGTTCTGGCTTACAGAGCTCGTGAGTCAAGTACTCACCCCAGTAACACATGTACATGGTGGTTTGACAGCCCAGGAAAACTTTACATTTGGACCAGTTTGGTGGATGCGTGCATGCTCGTTTTGTAATGTGACGGGCTGGGTTTCAGACAAGAGTGCTGCTGAAAAAGAGCTATAGACGTGCTTCATGGCATTTGTATTGCGCAATTAATGCTCAATGGCTTGTAGCTGATGCGGTGCAGTCCTGCAGCGGGTTTGACTGGCCTTCTGTCACATCGACAACCTGTCAATGACTGTTACTTGAGGCTTCAGCAGTTCAAGTGTCATTCATAGCCCTGGCTGCCCTGAAGCCTGTTGTCCACCACATACATGGTATTGCTGGTTGGCCAGGCCACATGGTTTTCTGAGCTTGAGTTGTGCTTGGTACGCACGTGTGCATCAACACTCTGTCTCTGCAGGTGCAGCTGTTACAAGTCGCAAGCCGCAATGAATGCTATTTTTCAATCCAGGCGGCAGAGTGAACGGGGCAGAATGAACATGTCGTACAGGGCAGGGCCGGGGCAATGGGGCGGCACTCCCGGCCTGCCCTCACAAGCACCTTCACCAGCCGTGGGTTTGCTGCAACGTCTTGCCGCTGCCGCTGCCGCTGCCGCTGCCGCTGCCGCCACAGAGTCCCTACAGGGATGTCATGCGAGCCGCGTTCGAGCAGGGCGTGCTGTCCGTCAAGTCGGCGGGCAACAGCGGCACCGCGGGGGCGTTCTTCGAGGCTGACGTGTCGGTCGCGGCTGGCTCGATCACCGTCGGCTCGGTCGGCGCCTTTTACGTCGACGTCGACGAAGCCGTGGAGGTGTCGGAGTTCTCGTCGTTCGGGCCGGTGGGTTGTCGGAGTTCTTGTCGTTCGGGCCGGTGGGTTGTCGGAGTTCTCGTCGTTCGGGGCCGGTGGGTTGTCGGAGTTCTCGTCGTTCGGGCCGGTGGGTTGTCGGAGTTCTTGTCGTTCGGGCCGGTGGGTTGTCGGAGTTCTCGTCGTTCGGGCCGGTGGGTTGTCGGAGTTCTCGTCGTTCGGGCCGGTGGGTTGTCGGAGTTCTGGTCGTTCGGGCCGGTGGGTTGTCGGAGTTCTCGTCGTTCGGGCCGGTGGGTTGTCGGAGTTCTCGTCGTTCGGGCCGGTGGGTTGTCGGAGTTCTCGTCGTTCGGGCCGGTGGGTTGTCGGAGTTCTCGTCGTTCGGGCCGGTGGGTTGCACCGCGCGCTCGACAGCTGCCCGTGGTTCTCTGCCATCAGCAGCTGCGGATCTGTGCCGTGCAGTACTGTGGATCGCAGCTCTTCCTGCTTGTGCTCGTGCACTGTGCAACGCTTGGACTGTGCTGCCACCCAAGAACTTCAATGTGCCTGCTACATCATGTCCATGCTGTGGCGGTGCCGGTGCTAACAACGGTGTGACTGACGCATTAGCATGCATGTATGTATGGTGCATGCCTGCAGCACCCCGCTCGAGCTGATGCCGCACATCTGACGCAGCATGGTGTGTGCCTGCAGCACCACGCGCTGGAGCTGACACCACACATTTGTGCGCCGGGCGCCACGCTGGCGGCGTACTCGCGGGCCGGCCGCGTCGACAGAGTCAGCGGCACCTCGTTCTCCTGCCCTTACGTATCCGGTGCGTGAGATGGCATCAACTGTTCTGCATCACATTGCATGCCTCTGGACGTCCATCCAAGTGGGCAGGACAGCAGCATGTGGTGCTGCTACTTTTGTGGTCTGGAAGGATGCTGCTGGCAGCCAGCGGCAGCTGCGTCCACAGCAGCCAGCCAGCCAGCTGCAGCTGTGTTCATGCCCACAGTGTGCACCATCTAATGCGCATCTGTTGCATAATCCTACAAGCAGCGGATCATGCTCAAAATGCTGCCACCGGCCGGTGACCGTACCATTTGCTGTCGTCCGAGTCTTGCTTCTTCAGGATCGAAGCATAGCGGATGTGCATCTGTCGTTCTGCAGACGCACTTGGCAAGGCTGAAGCATGCATAAAACAGGCTGCGTTGCTCAGGCTGCGTCGATCAGACGTCCACGTTGCTGCCTTGCCCGCGCTTCTTGTGTTGCAGGTATATTGGCTCTGTGGCGGCAGGGCAAGCAGCGCCAAGCACAAACAGCGTGAGTGCAGCATCGTTGCACGTTTTGTTGTTGCCAAGCGAACAGCAAAGAAAACACGCAAGCATGGCCGCCGCGCGAGCTGGGCGGCGACGCTCCTGCCACCTGTATGTTTCCTGGCGCAACATGGAACCGGAAAAACTATGGGTGCCGCACCGCACCTTGCGGCGCCCCTGCCACGTGGTGCACCTGTATGTCTCCTGGCGCCAGCAATGGCGCAATGGCGCCAGCAATGGCGCCAGCAATGGCGCCAGCAATGGCGCCAGCAATGGCGCCAGCAATGGCGCCAGCAATGGCGCCGCACCGCACCCATTACTCCAGCTTGCCTGCCACCCGCCCGCTGCATTTGATTTCAAATTTTAAAAAAATACAACGTAAATCTCAAACTTGCAGGCGGCGCGCGCTGCGGCCGTCTGATCTCAGCCAGGCGGCCGCGCTGGGGGCGCTGGTCAGCACCGCCGCCATGGTGAAGACGCTGACGCCGTACGTGGTGGAGCCTGTCGCGCGCTGCGGCGCAGGTGGGTGCTGTGTGTACGGGTCGCCATGTTTGAAGCATGCGTGCTCAGTCGTCAGGCTGCCTTGCCTTGCTGCCGCTGCGCGCGTCCTGTGTGGGCTGGGCCGTTGTGGAGGCGAGCCGTTTTACGTGGCATGTGCGTGTCTCTGAAGGGCGACCCCTCCCTTTTGTCGCCGTCGCCCGCTTCAATGAGGTGGGCTGGTTTGGGAGCCAGCTGTTGGCGTCGCCTTGTGCAAGCTACATGAAACCATCGAGCTCCCGTTGCTGACATGCCTCGTCTCTGGGGCTGGCTCTGGTGGAGATGAGCTGTTGCGCGCGCCTCGTGCATGTATTTGAAGTGCAAGTAGATAATAAATAAATAGATAATAAGTAGATACTAAATAAATAGAAATAAATAGATTATAAGTTATAAGTAATAAGTAATAAGTAATAAGTAATGTATGAGCTGTTGCGCGCGCCTCGTGCATGTATTTGAAGTGCACTTTCGTTAATGGACTGCCTACGCTCTGCTTTCGTAATGTAGGTTGCGGTGGGAATGAGCCGTTCATCCTTGCCTTGCACATGAGCTGGGTGCTCTGTCTGCTGCCATTGTTGCCCTTATGCCTCCTCTGCGGGTGCTTCGTGGAGGAGGCAAGCCGGGGTATATTCATATTTGTCTCTTCTCCACATATGCCAGCAATGCACCGGCCGCCTGTTCTCAATCAGGTGCCGGCTAAGCAAGCCGAGGCTCTGCTTGACAGCCGAGTCGAACTGCAGCCCGTGATGCTGCAGCCGCGCATATTCATCGACAGAATGTTGACAATGCCTGCTGCATGTGGCTCACAACTGGTGTGGCTTCGGATGCCGACACTGTGCCCTGGATGCTGAGTATGAAGGATTGACACACACAGGAAATCAGTGAAGGCACAACAATGAGACTGCTGGCGACGCTCTGCTGCTCCTGCACACCCAGGTGTCGTGCAAGCTGATGCGCTGCTCGCCAACCAGATCAGCATCGAGCCGACGATGCTTCAGCCGCCCAGCAACCTGCGCCGGCACTGGGTGGCTGCCGTCAGGCTGACGTGGACGGGCGCAGCGCCCGTGCCCGTGACCATGACGTACGAAGTGACGCACGTCCCCGCCTACTCCCTCGACATCACGTGAGCCGCCTGAAGGCATGTTTTTTTGGTTTATTTTCTTCAATTCCACGCTTTCCTGGGTGTTGCCGGCGTTTGCTAGGTGTGCATGCCTTGCTCGATGTACGGTGAACCGTTACACCTCTTTGAGTGCATGCATGTGCTGTTATGAGATGCTGTGACGCGCTGGCCTGCACAAGGTGCACAAGCCACCTGAGGTACAGCACGTGCCAGCCCCTGACCACATTTATTTCAATAAAGGTATTTGTAAATTATTCACATTTATGACACAATCCAGGTTTCTGTGGAGTGATCCGAGTCAGGTCTGCTGCCACCTACTGTCGCATGCTGCCGCTGTCTCCTTTGGAAATAAAGTCGGTCACAAGCTGCTGCCCAACAACGTCCGTGCTCTGACACTTTCGCCGCCGCTGCTGCTGCTGCTGCTGCTGCTGCTGCTGCTGCTGCTGCTGCTGCTGCTGCTGCTGCTGCTGCTGCAGGAACGGATGGTACGGCACAGATCTGGAGGCCAACAGCAGGGGCGTCACCGCCAACGTGGCCATCCTGACTCCAAGGGTGCGGCTGCGGGCCGGCACCCGTCCCACGGCTGCCGTTCGGGTGGGTGGCCGGGTGCTTCCGCTCTTGCTGTGCTGCAGCCGGCAGTACTCAATGCTGTGTTTGGCCTGCCGCAAGGTGCAGACCAAGCACAGCTCTGCTTGCTGGCATCAGGTTGTCAGCAGCCGTGCAGTGGTCGGCGTGTTCGATCTGTATGTATCTCTGCTGATTTGGCCGAGACGTGCCGTGCCTGCTGCACTCTGGTGCTGGGCGTGCGGTGATGACTGTGTCACGGCTGCTGCTGCTGCTGCTGCTGCTGCTGCTGCTGCTGCTGCTGCTGCTCCTGCTGCTGTGCCTGCTGTATTTTGGTGCGGTGCCGGCTGTACTCTGCTGCTGCTGCTGTGCCTGCTGTATTCTGGTGCGGTGCCGGCTGTACTCTGCTGCTGCTGCTGTACTCTGGTGCTGCGCGTGCAGTGCTGACTGTGTCATTGGTGCTGCTGCTGCTGCTGCTGCTGCTGCTGCTGCTGCTGTGCCTGCTGTATTTTGGTGCGGTGCCGGCTGTACTCTGCTGCTGCTGCTGTACTCTGATGCTGGGCGTGCAGTGCTGACTGTGTCATTGGTGCTGCTGCTGCTCCTGCTGCTGCTGCTGCACCCTGCACCACCCCCGCAGCTCAACTTCACCCTCCCAGCCAGCCTCTCCCAGCAGCCGCTGCTCTACTCGGGCCTCATCCGGCTGACGCCGATCCTGCCGCCCCTCACCAGCAGCGGCAGCGGCAGCCGCACGGCCGCCGGCAGCGCGACGATGCAGCCGCCCCCTGCCTCTGACCCGACCGGCAGCTTCGCCCCGCTGGTCATCCCCTACCAAGGCTACTCGCAGGTCTACAGGCGGCTGCCCATCATGGCGCGGCCCATCGCCGACCGCGGCGACCCGGCCAAGGAGTATTATGCGTCCCTGCTGGAGGCGCAGGTGCGCGCGCTGTGCTGCTGTCTATCATATCATGTAGCGGCACCGCAGGCACAGAGTAGGGCTGCACAGGGGCTTGAAGTTGCGGCAAGCGTGTTGCCGCACCGGCACGCCAGGCACATGACACCAACCAGACCCGACGGGCATGCTGCCTGGCCGGCCGCTAGTGAACAAGCGCACCCCATCAGCATCATCATCATGTGATTACATGGGTTGTCAATCATCCAAGCTATGCACTGTTCAGCGTTGCCTGGTTGCCTGCATCCACGCATCAAGCGCGCATCAATCCACGCAGGCGCGCGCGCTGTGCTACGCGCCCGGGTAAAAAAAATTAGGGTTTAAGGCTGCTGCTGCTGCTGCTGCTGGCGGCGCAGGCGCGCGCGCTGTGCTACGCGCCCGGGTAAAAAAAATTAGGGTTTAAGGCTGCTGCTGCTGCTGCTGCTGGCGGCGCAGGCGCGTGCGCTGTGCTACGCGCCCGGGTCAAAAAAAAATTAGGGTTTAAGGCTGCTGCTGCTGCTGCTGCTGCTGGCGGCGCAGGCGCGCGCGCTGTGCTACGCGCCCGGGTCAAAAAAAAATTAGGGTTTAAGGCTGCTGCTGCTGCTGCTGCTGGCGGCGCAGGCGCGCGCGCTGTGCTACGCGCCCGGGTCAAAAAAAAATTAGGGTTTAAGGCTGCTGCTGCTGCTGCTGCTGGCGGCGCAGGCGCGCGCGCTGTGCTACGCGCCCGGGTCAAAAAAAATTAGGGTTTAAGGCTGCTGCTGCTGCTGCTGCTGGCGGCGCAGGCGCGCGCGCTGTGCTACGCGCCCGGGTCAAAAAAAAATTAGGGTTTAAGGCTGCTGCTGCTGCTGCTGCTGGCGGCGCAGGCGCGCGCGCTGTGCTACGCGCCCGGGTCCGAGCCGTCGGCGGCGGGCAGCCGCGTCGACGACGGGGCCGCCATACCCGGCGCGTGCGCCGGCGGCTTCGCGGCGCGGCAGGCCGACTGGGTGGACGTGTCGCTGGCGGCGCTGCGAGGCAGCCCGGAGTGCTCGCTGCGGGTCACGCTGGCGCCACAGGTCCCGATGCAGTGGTGAGCTGCGGCTTGCATCGCTTTTTCATTTTCTTTTGTTTTTCTTCTGTGCGTTAGCGATGGTCCAGGCGTATGTGCTTCAGCCCTGCTGCGTGAGTCCAGCTGCGTAGGCGTGAGGGTGTTGGGGTCCAAGCGTTTTGGCGTCCAAAGTGCTTTCCACGCCTTTTGCGAGGTTCACGGCTCTAGGACTGCAGGAGTACCGCTCCAGGACTGCAGGATTACGGCTCTGGAACTTCAGGATTACGGTTCTAGTACTGCAGGATTACTGCAGGATTATGGCTCTAGAATTGCAGGATTACTGCAGGATTACAGCTCTAGGACTGCAGGATTACGGCTCTAGGACTGCAGGATTACGGCTCTAGGACTGCAGGATTACGGCTCTAGGACTGCAGGATTTCTGCAGGATTACGGCTCTAGGACTGCAGGATTTCTGCAGGATTACGGCTCTAGGACTGCAGGATTTCTGCAGGATTACGGCTCTAGGACTGCAGGGTTACGGCTCTAGGACTGCAGGATTACGGCTCTAGGACTGCACTGCGTGGACAGGCAGGGAGCCAGCTTGCGCAGCCACGGACACCCAGGGTGATGCGCAGCCGACATGCTGATTTTAACCGGGCTGCGTGGTTCAGACTGCTTAGTTTATGCCTCTCAATTGGTACTGCGTGGGCAGGCAGGAAGCCAGCTTGCGCAGCGACGGACACCCAGGGCGATGCTCAGCCTGTGAAAGCCGACATGCTGCTCCGCTGCTGGCTGCACATTGCCGACATGCAAGGCGAGAATTGGTGCGAACGCAAACGAACGCATCGGTTTGTTGCCATCGATGTTGGGACGTTGGGACATGGTTGGGACATGCCAGGCAAGAATTGATGCAAACGCAAGGGCACGCATTGCGGCTCGTTGCCATCGATGTTGTGACACAGCAGCGCCGACACCTGCCTGGTTCCTTTTCTTGATCGATCTCTACTTGCGTTTTGATGTGCTGTGCTCTAGTGCTGTCCTGCTGCCGTTCTGCGGGCTGCAGGGTGGCCTGCTGCCAGGCAATGGGCAGTGCCGTTGAGCACGCGAGACACCACAGAACTTCTACTGTCACTCTAGGCCGTGCCACGGCTGAGCTTTGTGCCATCATCACTAACCATCCTGGACCCTGAACCTGACTGATCCTGAGTACAATCCCGACTGAGTCCTGAATCCTGACTGAGTCACCAACCCTCAACCCTGATCATGAAACACAACTGAACCGCGTGTCCGGAGCTCTCTCGTTTGGTGCCTCCTTGCTGCAGGCTGATCGTCGATGTGCTTGCTCGCAACGGCAGCAGACTGGGATCCCGTGTCCTGACACCTGCCCTGAGCTCTGCCCTGAGGCCTGTCGTTTGGTGCTCTCCTGCTGCAGGCTGGACGTCAATGTGCATGCACGCAACGGCAGCAGGCTGGGTTCCCGTGTCCTGAGACCTGTCCTGCGTTGTTTGGTGCTGCCCTTCTGCAGGCTGGACGTGGATGTGCATGCTCGCAACGGCAGCAGGCTGGGATCCCTGCCCCCGCTGGACACCAGCGCCAACGGCTGCCTCGTGTCCTCCGGCCGGGTGTGGAGCTGGTGCCTGGGGTTCAACGGGAGTTATACCTCACTCAATGTGCGCGACGCCGCGCTGCGGGTTGGGAGCCAGTACAGGCTGGTTGCGTACGCCGTGGGTCCTGTCGCTGCACGGGATGCGCTGAACAAGGTGCAGCCTCGCAGGGAAAAGGTGAGAAGGCATAGTACGTTGCGTACTTCCAAAGGCTCCTGCGCACGTAAGGGGTTTGTGTTGTGGGGTTTGAATGTTGTGCCGGGTGTGGCTGCCCGGGCTCACGGAGGACACCGCAAGCTGCGCAACGGTACCCGCAGTGCTCGACAAGCTCGTTTCAAAGGTTTTGACGCCCTGCGGGTTGCGCTGTGCATGTGTCAAAGCTCTGGCACAGATCGGCGCTCAATCCCGGGAATGCGACTCTTTGCACAGGAGCGAGGCGCCCATGGTGTAGTGCTGTTCCTTCTGTGGCGCGCAGACCTGGCGCGTGCACTCAGCCCCATCGGCGCCGTGCACTCAGCCCCATGGGCGCGCAGACCTGGCGCATCAGGCGCGTGCACTCAGCCCCATTGCGGGCTTGCGCGGCCTGCTGCTGCCGCAGCTTCTGCTGCTGCTGTTGCTGCTGCTGCTGCTGCTGCTGCTGCTGATGATGATGATGATGATGATGATGGTGATGGTGCAAGGTGTTGAACGTGTCAACAGCTGCTGATCACGCTGCCCACATGCTGCCTCTCAGGCTGCTGCCCGCATGCTGCCTCTCAGGCTGCTGCCCGCATGCTGCCTCTCAGGCTGCTGCCCACATGCTGCCTCTCAGGCTGCTGCCCACATGCTGCCTCTCAGGCTGCTGCCCACATGCTGCCTCTCAGGCTGCTGCCCACATGCTGCCTCTCAGGCTGCTGCCGCTGCTGCAAACAGTGAACAGTCATTTGCTGGTCGGCTGCAGCCAAGGGCAAATGATGCCGAGGCCCCCGGTGGCACGACTAGGCCACGTTTTGCAGGCCACTAGGTCATGTCTCAAGGCCGTTAAGTCACGATCCCAGGCCACTAGGTCATGTCTCGAGGCCACTAAGTCATGATCCCAGGCCACTAGGTCACCGAGTCACGTTTCCCCAGGCCAGACGAGGGTTGCTGTTGCCTGCCGCACAGCGGACCTGGCTGGTGCACTCAGCCCTGATGCCGTCTGGTGCGCGCCCTGCTGCTGCCGCAGCTTCTGCTGCTGCTGCTGCTGCCGCAGCTTCCGCTGCTACTGCTGCTGCTGATGGTGATGGTCCAAGGTTTTGAATGCGGCACAGCTGCTGATCGCGCTGCCCCACATGCTGCCCCACAGGCTGCCCCTCAGGCTGCTGCCGCTGCTGCGTGTGCGTTGCCTGCAGGTCAACATCAAGGGCATCATCAACGTGGTGGCCTGATGCACCGCCGCCCTCAAATGACAATCAACGAACGTGTGTACAAGTTGCAGCAGGTGTCAGGTGTCCGCAGTACTTTACATTCGCAGTGCTTCTTCAAAGTCGGTGTGCTGCTCTATCGAACCATGCTGCAGACGATTCGGGCTTGCCAACGCATGATTTGCAGCAGGTGTCAGGTGTCCGCGGTACTGCACATCCGCAATGTTCCTCAAAACTCTGTGTGCTGCTCTATCAAGCCGTGCGGTAGACGACTCGCCTCGGCAACGCATGTTTTGCAGCAGGTGTCAGGTGTCTGCAGTCCTGCACATCGGCAGTGTGTCTCAAAACTCGATGTGCTGCTCTATCAAACCGTGCGGCAGACCAGTTGGGCTTGGCGAGGTGCTGGCGTAATGCTTCAAGATGGCAAGCTGCCTTGCAGCGTGTTTCATTCGTGACTCCGCTCCCATGGAGTGGGATTATTTGATCAGAGTTCATGCATGTACTGTCTGCGCAGCCTTATTTTCAAGCCTGGAGGCAGTTGTATGGCAGTTGTTTGGCAGTTGTGTGGCTCTGGTTTGCAGCTTGTTACCTTGGTTGTGATGGACGTGCCGCTGACGGCCCAAGATCTTGTCGGCCCAAGATCTTGCCGGCTCCCGTGTAGTGGGACTATTTGATCAGAGTGCATGCATGTGCTGTCTGCGCAGCCTTCTTTGCAAGCCTCGAGGCATTTGTACGGCTCCGGTCTGGTTTTGCAGCTTGATTCCTTCGTTGTGATGGACTCGCCGCTGCCGGCCCAAGATATTATGTGTTGCGGCACGCCCCAGCAGTTGCTGGATGCTGCGATTGTCATGTGTTCATGTCTGCATTTTGCATGTGTGCATGCACGCTGAGCAGCAAACTGGGATCTGTTGCCAGCCCAGCAGGACATGCCACTTTGTGTGAAGGCGGCGGGAGGGGGGTTTGTGTACATTTGGGGGCGGGGGGGGGGGGGGGGCACATCCGCATTTCATAGCCCCACTGGTGTTCAGCAGAGTAACTGTGTAATGCATCCTTGCCATTGCGTGCCAATTGTTGATGGGGAAGAGGGTGTTCTGGGTTGATAGTGCACCCGCAGCGTGCCTTTGCATTCTAAAAAGCACCGGAGCGCTTGCTGCCGTAGCTGCCCACCTCTCTGATGTAGCTTTGCTGGAGTATGCCGAGGTGACCAGATGGTGCGGTGCTCGGGCGATGACTTTTGCAGCGGCTTCCTATATGGCTCCGTTGCTGCTCTGGAAGTGTATGGCTTGTATGGCTTCCTGTATGGCCTCCTGCATGGCTTCCTGTATGGCTTCCCGCATGGCTCCTTTGCTTCTGGAAGTGTGGGCTGGCAGGATGAGCGCATGTTGACATTGCACCATGAATGAATGAATGAATGAATGATAGAGCTACGCGTGGTGCGTTCATACTTCACACCCGCGGGAGGGGCGTGTGCGAGGAGGCCGTATGCGCCTCCACGCACCCTGCCATCCCAACCTGACCCTAGCGTCGAGGAGGGTACCTGTGGGGCCTTTGGCACCAAGAAGGCCGTGCTTCAACACTGCACATCATGTTGTTTTGCAGTCATGTGCTGTGCGCTGTATCACACGGTACATACCAGCTGCAGCAATACTGTCCCTGTTTGCTGCTGCATGATCCGCACATTCGATGATGAGTCACCATGGCACTGGTTGCACCGACTGCAGGGCACCCGATTGGTTGTGCAGTGCAGTTTAGTACAGTATGCAACAACGATCGCCGTGATTGCCACATGATTTGATGTGTTGGTGCTGCCTGGACTCGGGCCAAGATCGTTTGTGTCAAGCATGCGGCATATGGGCGGCGCGACCAGCATTGGCAACGCAGGGAGGGGGGGGGGGGCGTGGCATGCTTAGGCAACAAGCAAGTGTTTGTTGTTAGGGGACTTTAAGGTGTGTAAGTAAGTAAGTGAGTACGTTACGCTGGGGCTGTTGCCAGCGTACGTAAGGGCTCGTGAGGGTGTGTGTGCCCGGGGCCGTTGCAGCACTGGCCTGGCGCGCACCCTGCCTGACTCAGGGTGTGTTGTGAGCCGCCTTGTTTGGCTTCTTTGCGGTGAGCCAGTGGCCCTACTTGGTAATTCGGTGACTTGTATGTCATAAGTGTCGGCGGTGCATGCTGGTGCGTGCGCTGCTTGTATGTGCATGTAGTAGGGTGGGCGGCACACACCCTACTTTTTTGTGTGTGTGGATACCACACGCCCTACTTCCTGTCAAGTGACAAATGCATGCAGTGCTACAGCCTGTGATTGGCTGGAAAATGGGTAATGTCGAGTTTGATTCATTTGATCAGTTACAGTGGTTGTGGTCGTTGATGCTTGGAGCATGCACAGCAACCTGCTTGGAGCAAATCATTGCATCAATAGTTTTGCGCAGCTTTGCGTATACGCAGGAGTGTAGCGGTGCAGCAGCAACTTTGGCCCGCACGCTGCATGTGTGGATTGAAAGTGAACTTTGCTGCGGTGCAGCGAACACCGAGTGGTGGCGCTCTGGATGGATGGATATCAGCCATACGTGTACACTGTCGCCTGCATCAATGCATCAAGCACAGCCCAAGCTTCCAAAAGCCGAGCCTCGGCGGCTCTCTGCGGCGTGCTGCCAGCAGTTTGGGAGCTGCAGCCAATCAAGCCATCGGGCTGCGGCCAACTGATATCATATCATGTAGCGGCACTGCAGGCACAGAGTAGGATTGCACAGGGGCTTTGAAGTTGCGGCAAGCGTGTTGCTGCACCGGCACGCCAGACACATGACACCAACCAGACCCGACGAGGATGCTGCCTTGCCGACTGCTTGAACAAGCGCAACCTATCAGCATCATCATGATGTACCAAATACCAAATACCAAAGTAGGGCCACCGGCCCACCCCGTAAGGAGCCAAACAAGGCTCATGGGGTCCAAAACATCGAGAAAAGTAACACAGCCAAAGGGATGAAGGGAGGCAGAGCAAGCACAACACAAGCAGCAAATATCATACTGTAGCATTGATATCCTGCAATCACAAACTGAGAGGTTGCAGCCGCCCAGGTGGCAAGACCAACACCGCTCCAAGCAAAGGTGGGGGCCCAAGGTCAGCGCATGCATCAAACACTTTCGCAAGAACAAGGCAAGACGACTGCTGTGACAGCAATCCTATGCCATCACACATATGATTCACGCTTGATAGGGCCACAACAAGTGCCAGCGCAACACTGATTGTAATTACATGGTTCATAAATCATCCATGCTATGCATTGTTCAGTGTTGCCTGATTGCCTGCATCCACGCATCAAGCGCGACGTTGCGTCAACTCGAAGTAAGTACTAGTTAACTCGTATTTTGAGATAACCCAGAGTTAGTTGAGTCCACTCGAAGTACTAGCAGTCCGGCTGCGTGCGGCGTGCTGCCAGAAGTTAAGAGCTGCACAATAGACTGCAATACACTACAGGCAGCAGTGCCCAAGACACTGTAATACACTACAGGCACTGCTGTAACCTGCAAGCATTGCTGGCAGAGTATAGCTGTACGATGCTTACATGCTCCACCGTGAAAGACTTTCCGGAAACTTTCCGGATCCCCTCCGGGAGGGAAACCCCTCAGGCTATCATGATCAGGACTGTACTCGTGGGTGGCGAAGGGCTTGATTTGCCGCAAAACCGCTGACTTTGCACAGCACGCTGCAGCACATGTGCTTGTACACAGTTGGCAAGCAGCACTTTACGACTAGCACCGGGGGCGCACCACCAAGGCTGAACTGCCGTTCAGTATGGAAAGCAGCAGCACCAGTACTCTCACCCAGCCGACAGCGAAGCAGTGTCACCCAGCCTCCCTCATGCAAAGCTGCATTGGCGACCGTCAACACCACTGCTGCTAGAGCTGCTGCTGCCCGCTTGGCAGCCAACACTGCTTTTAGTCATGCTACCATCTGTTGCAGGCGGCATGCTGCTGGAGCCCAGTCCAGGCTCACCTGGGGTTGCGGCTGCTGCAGCGTTGTCATCAGAGCTTGCAGCAGCTGTTGCAGCTGGCTTTCCTAACAGCCCAGTCATGCTCATGTGCTGCAGGACGCTGCTCAGCTTGGCAGGTGCCCCTGTGATGGTGACCTGTACCTGCACGTCATCGGCAGTGTATGTTGCAGCAGCGGATTTGTCAGCAGAGCTGCCAGCTGCTTTGGTTCAGTCCCGCGGGTGCACGCTAGCGGGTGGCAGGTAGCTGAGCGGCTGCTTGTCACGTCTGCTCAACGCAGCAACGAAGGATGCATCATCGCAGCAACTTCTGCTGTTGCTGGAGCTGCTGCTGCTGCCAGGCTGTGCAGGCATGCAGGAGCCGGCCATGTACCAGTCGGCCAGGCTCTCTGCACCAGCTCCTGTCTCAGGCATCAGAGATGTTGCATGCAGGTCAAGCTGCCCTGCAGTGTCCGCTACTGTTGCTGCTGCTGCAGCATGCACATGGGGCTGTGCAGGGCCCCGCTGCTGCTGCTGCTGTGTTGTGCGCGCACCTGGCATGTTGGGTGCAATGCCCAGCTCGGCGCAGCGGCTCTAGTACAGCTGGATTGCCCTGTAAGGCGCCTCCGTACTGGGAGCCCAGTGTTGTGGTGCATGCTGCGGCTCCTTGTACCAGCACACGCCATCGTTATGCACTGGGTGCAAACAGATGCTGCAGCGCTGGCCACCCTGCTGCCAGTGTTGCGGCTGCTGCTGCTGCCGCCGTTCATTCCACCAGCGGCTGCCATTGGGGTTGCCTGGGCTGGCAGGTGCATACTTGCCACCCTGCAGTGCAGCAACAGGCGTGTACGCTGAGCTGGGTGTGTCGCACAGCGCAGAGCCATGTTCGCGACTGCTGCCGGTGTGTGCAACAGCAGCTGGGGTTGGTGCTGACTGCTGCTGCTGCTGGCTGTTCCTGGGGTGCTTTGGATCCCTGCAATACATATTAGGGTGATTGTAGTGCTTGGGCAGGATGCAGACTGAGAATTCATGGTCCTCAGCAAACCCCAGCGCTTTTGCCTGCTTCATCAGCAGCTGCATGCGCTGGTACTCTGTCAGCTGGCCCTCTGGCGCCCCACCTGAGAGTGATTGCTTGCCTGCAGCTTTGCCCAGCATGGAGGCAGCCACGTTGCTCTCGGTCAGCACCTGCAGCTGCTGCTGCTTGTGCTCCTGGTAGCTCTTCACCAGATCTTTGGCACGCTCCAGGTTGTTGGGTTCAGTTGGCAGTAACAAGGTTACATGATGATGTCACGGCACAGTGTCTAGTAGTGATGCTCAGCAAGCAGTAGTGTTCGGCTGCAACAACAGCTGTGCAGCCGTATGGAAGCATTGTTTGGTGTGGGCTACAGTCAGCTTTGGCCCCTATCAGTCAATCGCTGATATGTTACGTCATACCAGCTGTGTCCAGAAGCGCAGTGCATCAGGCTGACTCTTAGTACAGCATGCATACACACAGAAGCGCGGATACTATTCCATCCGAACTCACAACTCACGGCTGTAGTAGTCCTTACACTAAAGACCACATCAATCTATTTGCCAGCGCTGTGTGTAGCCTAGCCCTTGACCCCCTCCTAAAAGAGAAGACTGAGGCACATGCGAGCCATCACAAGCCAACACCACACCAACACAACCGACAGCACGCAAGGAATCAGGCAACCACCAAAACACCAGCCAGGGACATGCAGATGCAGCACAGCGGTGGTAACAACCCGCAGTCCTAAAGGCCATTCACTGAGCACCTCTCAGAAACACAGACTAAACACCCAACAATGTGCTAGCACCACAGCGCTGTGGCGAGTGTGCTGACTATAGGCAAGCGCAAGAGCTGGGCATCATCATCATATTACCCATTCAAGCCATAGCATCAGCGCCATCGGCCCAGGAACTGGGCATGTGTTACTGCAGGAGATTATAACCCTAGAGCACAGCACAGCAACAACACATTACTGCAAATCACACACTACATCGTGTAGCACTGGATTTGTTACCACCGCTGCACGCATGTAAGCTGCAGCCCTCCAAAATTAGGACGCTGCCAGAGCAGCACGCACAGAGCGCTTGTCCAGGTATCTAGCCAGATTGCTGATGTGGCGCGTAAACGCAGCAGCATCACAAAACCTAGTGCTACCAGTAGTAAGCAGAACCACACCATTATCGCGAACTTCAAGCACACGGAAAGGGCCAGGAACACCGTCTCCCAAGTTCGCCACAAGACCAGAAACCACCTTCAACACAAGATTGCCATCATTAAAGTTAACAGAGCTGTCAACAGTGCGACGGGCACCGCGCAGGGGCCAAGCACGCGCATTCCGCTGGAACTGCTGCCTAATTCTTGCAAACACATCCTGTCAATGACTGCCAATTGCTGACGCAGCTGCGCTGCATGCAAGACTGGGTACTCACACAGTGTGTCAGCAGTTGGCAGTTATCGATCAGATGTGTTTGCAAGAATTAGGCAGCAGTTTCAGCGGAATGCGCGTGATTGGCCCCTGCGCGGTGCCCGTCGCACTGTTGACAGCTCTGTTACTTTTAATGATGGCGATCTTGTCTTGGAGGTGGTTTCTGGTGCTGTGGCTAACTTGGGAGACGGTAGTCGTGGCCTGGAACCCCTCCAGCAGCGCCCATGTACCCTGCTGGCGGCGGCGGCTGCAGCTGCTGCGGAGGCCAAGGCGGTTGTGGCTGCCTCTGCTGCTGCGGCCGATGCGGCTGTGGCTTTGGTTGCGGCTGAGGCTGCAGGTTGCGCCGTGCGTCAAAGTCAGCGCACAGCCATGCAGCATGGTGAAGCACACAGCGGCTGACGATCCAGTCTGCGTTGCCGAGGTGGCTTCCATGCGCAGCCTGTCGTTCAGGCGCTGCACCTCCAGGTCTGCACCCCAGTAGCTGAGCAGCAGACACATGTCCGGCACAGTGTGTGGCACCTCTACCCTGCACTGCCCATATAGCTTTACTATCTTCTGCAGGTACTGCACAGCTGGCTCCTTGCTGCTGTTCCAAGCAGGTAGGCCTGCCAGCTTCTGCTGCAGAGCTGTGGGGTTGCTGGGATTGGCTGCCACTAAGCAGCGGAGGAACTCCTCCACAAAAGCTGCCTGCCGCAGCTCCTCGCCAAAGGTTTCCTGCACCTTCGCAGACACCCTGCCCTTGACGGAAGTGAAGACACGTCCAGGACGCATCAGTGCATTGCAGTCTGCTACATCTGCTAGTGTGGCCCGCACCTGATCTGCCCAGGGACCAGCAGCTACAGCGGGGCCGAACTCGCGGACACCCCTGAGGGCTACTTTCACCTCAGCAGTGGCCTCTTTGCGGTGAAGGCTGCTGCCACTCGACACTGGGCCGCTGCTGCTGCTTGGGCCCTGCTGCTGGCTGCCCTTGCTGCGCTGGAGCGCACCCTTTTTGCTGCTACTCCGCACCACAACTGCCTCCTCACTGCTGCTGCTACTGCGGCTGCTGCTACTGTCACGGTCGCTGGCAGATCCCAGGAGATCAGCTGCTGCTGCTGCTGCTGCTGCTGCTGCTGCTGCTGCTGCTGCTGCTGGTACTGGTGCTGCTGACACTACTCCACCACCGAGCTTTAACTGCTGCAAGCCGTTGATGAACTACTGTGCCGTCAATTACTGCGCCCTAATGGTCGATTCGCGCTGCTCGAGCAGGCTGTGCACCTCCATGATCATGATACAAGCCACTGTCTCGCCATCACTGTCCGCGTTCAGCTGGCTGCTGACTGCCTAGCCTAAAAACTTCAGCTAACACCGACATATACAGCATGGCCCGATAACACAGCGGGATGCCTTCGACAGGCACCTGTGGCACGTCCAACCTTACACGAGAACTTCCCTCAATCTCCACCACAAAGTTCAGCCACAGCTGTTTGGTCTTTATGATTCATCAGTCGCAGCATACCGTCTGGGTTACTAGACTCAGACTCTGACAGTGCATGCGTAATGCTGACTGTGTGTTCTCGTCTCGACTTGCTGCGCGGCCCTGCTCCTGCCCCTGACCATGCGCCGCTAGCTGCAACCAGGGCACACAACCCTAAACCATCCTAAACCCTAACCCCGCTGCACACCGAGAGTAAATGCTCAGCCTCATGAAGCATGAGTCGCCACCTGACGGAACCTCAGCCAGGGCACACCAAAAGTAAATTGATTAATAGCAGGTGGCCCGCGCCGGGCCAGTCCCGTAGGAAGCTTGGTTGGTTTCGATGTTCCCAGCAGGTCATGTGTGGTGCACCACGTGGGGCTGCCACTAGGGGCAGCGCGCCAGTTCAACTATGATGGCATGCTGTTTAAACTGGTACTCCTTGGCTGTTGTGGGACCCCACGAGCCTTGTTCGGCTCCTTAGTGGGTGGGCTTGTGGCCCTACTTTGGTATTTGGTAGTTGGAATTTGGTGAACCTTCCAACTCGGGCCCGCAACTGCGGGCCTGCACTGTATCTCATATGTGTGTACACCTCATTGTTGACCAGCACTCAAGTGTGAGCCCCTGCAGCTGCAGCAAAGCCTCTTTGGGGGCTGTTTTTCAGTACCACGTGGCCACCTTTGACCACCTGCTGCTTTGTGCTCACCCACTGCAGGACGAGTCACTAGGAATCACATTGCACAGTTACATTAAAAATGAACATATAACCACCCGAATTACCAAAGCAGAGCCACTGGCCCACCCGCAAAGGAGCCACACAAGGCTCATGGGGTCCACAAAACTCAAAAGAAGACCATCAACCGAAAGAAGTCGCAACCTCAACAAGCTCAGAGAGCTCAGAACTCAGAAAGGAGCCAAACAAGGCTCATGGGGTTCAAGATGTCTCTCCACAACCAAAGGGGGGAAAGGGAGATAACAAGTCTGCAACGTTGCTGACTTGCTACGTGACGCAGTGCTGAAACCCAGACCCGCAATACGTCAGCTTCGAGGCAGCCTGCACCACGCCCTATGCATGCATGCTGCTCCCTGTAGTTTATAACATATGTTCAAGATGTAGCTGTCGCGCCTTCAGCGTCGCAGGCGTGAGATTCTAGGCAGCACCGGAAGACTGGTCGCCTGAGCCACGGGAACCGCCTGCTCCGCCCCACAAATTCACATTCGCAATTTCATCATGTTTAGCGCCCTTCAATGGGGCGTAGGCAGCAAGACGGCCTGACACTCCTCATGAACCCCAAAAATAGAGGCGCAAACCCTGACGAGCTAGCCCACCTCCCTCCGGAAGATTAAGAATCTTCCTACGGGTAAATTACCTTCAACTGCTCAACCTTGTGAAGCATATGCCGCCTCCTCACGCAACCTCAGCCCGGGCACGCACAAAGCAAGTGCATCAGCCTCTTGAGTCGGCATGAGTCAGCATGAGTCAGCATCATGCCGACAACCAAGCCACAACACGCCCTCAGCTTGACCATGCGCCGCCAGCTGCGGCGCCATGGAAACTGCTCGACATCAGGCAGCGCCCGCCGCGCGTGCATCAGCCCCCTGAGCCAGCATCACGCCGACAATCACGCCAAAACAAACATACATTATAACGCCGAAGAAAACTAGGTGCCGCAAGCTCCCACAGCCCAACCAGGGCATCAGACGCCGCAAAAAATGTTCCCGCGGTGCTGCGTGCATCAGCCCCCTGAGCCAGCATCATGCGACAATCACACCAAAAAAAAGACTTTCTGAGGCCAAAACCAGGTGCCGCGAGCTCCCGCAGCCCGACCGGGGCGTCAGACGCCGCCGAGGCTGTTCCCGCGGTGCTGCTGCTGCTGCTGCCGCTGCTGCAGCAGCTTGTTGCACTCCTGCAGCAGCAGCTCCTGCTCCGGGCACAGCAGCCCGTCAGAGCGCAGCAGCAGCGCCGCGGCCGCCTTGGCGTCGGCGTCCGCGTCTGCGGCACCCTGCGGGCCGCGAAGGCCTTGGCCATACCCACCGCGGCCGCCGCCGCCCGCCCAGGCCGCTGCATGCGCGGGTGCAGCCGCAACTGCAGCCTGCCGGCCGCCGCCCGCCCTCGCTGCCGCGCCGCCGCCGATCGCCCTGTCCGCTGCCGCGCCTCCGACAGTGAAGCCGCTGGCTGTGGCGACCGGGCCAGCCGCTTGGCCGGCGGCATCGCCGCCGCCCGCGTCCGATGGGTGGCTCGGCAGCCAGCTCCATCCTGGCTGCAGGTCTCCTAGGGACGTCATCTCCACGTCGCCGTCGTTGCCCCGCCCCCGCTGCTGCGCGGCTTCTGCCGCTGCCAGATAATCGTGCAGCGCGGCAGACGCCGTGGCGTGCAGCGGCGAGTCGCCCAGCAGGCTGTTCAGCAGCAGGCTCAGCGTGTGGCTGTCGGACGGCTGCAGCGCCGCTCCAGACTGCTGCTGCTGCTGCTGCTGCTGCTGCTGCTGGCGATGGTGGTCGTGTGCAGCCGTGCCGGCTGCTGCCGCAGCCCTGCTGCCTGGCTGCAGCTCCTCGGCAGCCTCGTGCAGATCCTCTATCTCACGATCCCAATTATCCATTGCTTTCGCACGGGCTGCGCGCGCCCGCTCTGCAAATGGCCGAGCTGCTGTTGCCTGTCCCAGCGCACCCGCCTGCTGCTGCTGCTGCTGCTGCTGCTGGTCGACAAGCCCCGCGTGGTGGTGTGCCTTGTGCCGCTTGGCGCCCGGCGCGAGCGAGGCCGGGAAGCTCTCCAGCAACTCGGGCGGCAGCCACGAGACGCTGAGGCCCAGGTCGGCGTGGTTGGGGTCGTTCTTGCGCGCCTGCTGCTGCTGCTGCTGCTGCTGCTGCTGCTGCTTGGGCTTGGGGCCGCCGAAGCCGCCGCCGCCGCCGAAGCCGCGCATGCTGGCCGGCAGCGCGTCCCAAATGTTGACGTTGGCCGGCGTCGTGAAGGCGGCGGGGCGCTTGCCGCCCTCGTGCCGCTGCTGCTGCTCCCGCTGCTGCTGCTGCTGCTGCTGCTGCTGCTGCTGCAGCCCGGTCGTGACCGCGCGCGAGCCCGTGGGCGCGGCAGGTCCCGCTGCCATAGCTGCGGCCAGGCCTGCCGGCAGCGGCTCGGTCGCCGCCGAGCCGCTGCCGCTGCGGCTGCGCGCCGCTGCAGGCGGCTGCAGCCAGCCCTGCTGCGGCTGTTGCTGCTGCTGCTGCTGCTGCTGCAAGCCTGCGCCGGCGGCAGCGGCCGCGAAGAACGCTGAGAAGTCTGGCTGCTGCTGCGGCGGCGGCGGCGGCGACGGCGCCGCGCCGCCGGTTGTGACGCTGGGGTTGGCGTACCCCCGCGGCTGCTGCTGCTGCTGCAGGCTTGCCAGCTGCTGCGCCAGCTGCAGGTGCGCCAGGTCGTGCTGCACCTGCTGCTGCTCCTGCTCCTGCTGCGCTGCCGGC
Organism: Scenedesmus sp. NREL 46B-D3; assembly: GCA_014080715.1. Classification (NCBI taxonomy): domain Eukaryota; kingdom Viridiplantae; phylum Chlorophyta; class Chlorophyceae; order Sphaeropleales; family Scenedesmaceae; genus Scenedesmus; species Scenedesmus sp. NREL 46B-D3. The sequence continues at coordinate 31,995 of JACERP010000437.1, read as the reverse complement.
AGCGCGGCGCTGCCCAGCAGCTGCAGCAGGCTGCCGCCGCAGTCGAACCCGCCACCTGCGGCACCCTCATGCGCCCCACCCCCCTCGGCAGCGGCTCCTGCTGCCGCCGCCGCCGCCGCCGCCAGCGCCGCCGCCAGCGCGGCGTGGCCGCTGCCGCCCGCGGCGGCGCCCACGCCGATCCCCGCGGCGGCCAGGATGCCGTACGGCAGCGCCTCCACGTGGCAGCTGGCGAGCGCGAGCGGGTTGCCCGGCCCCAGCGACGCAGCCGCGAGTGGGTCGGCCGCGTCGCCCCAGTACAGGCCCCAGTTGCGGTGGTTTTTTCTGGCCCAGTCCTGCGCAGCGAGCTGCGTCGCGTGCAGCTCCTGCGGCCCCGCGTGCGCAAACGGCCTGCGGGAGGGGGGGGGGAGGTTTGCAGGGTTAATGGTCTGCAGGGCCTGCAGGGCCTGCAACCATATCAGGTTATAACATAGATTCACGGCATGTAGCAAGGCGCATGACCTGCATCAAGGAGATGATCATGCGTCCATACCAGTGAGTGCGCTAGAGCCTACGGCAACTGGCCAAATCTTGCTTAGACTGAAGGCTGATGGATCTAGTTCAACCCCTATAAGCCTGTCATTGGCTCGGAAAACGGGCGATGTTCCCGTCGTGTAACATCCAAACTATGAGTCCATACACAAACTTGATGTAGATTTATGAGTAGAATTATAAGTAAAAGAACAAAAAATAAGAAAAATGAATATTCTGCATCATAAGATATAAACGGCCATGTAGCATGCAGACAAGGCAGATGGTCATGCATCCTTGCCAGGTGGTGACGTACATTCAATGACATGAAACAACACACCTGAGATCGTCCGGCCCTGAGGGTCGTAAGGGATAAAATAGTTTCAGGAAATAAGAGACAATTGAGAAACTTAAGTTTTTACTATGTTAGAAAATCATCCTGCAACAAGAACCACGCCTGCAGACAAGGCAGAAACGTAGCCTGCAGACAAGGCAGGTGATGTCACACATCCTCACCAAGCGAAACCAACGTACATTTAAATCAAGGACCTGTGGCAACGCACCTGAGTTCATCGCGCCCTGAGGGTCTCAAAGATCAGAATGAATCAGAAAATCTAAAAAATACTGTAGATCTGTAGATCTTCAGAGATACAATATGAGATATCACGTACAACCCAAGACCTGCAGCACCGCACCTGAGTTCGTCCGGCCCCGAGGGCCCCAGCCCGACAGCTGGCGGCCTGTGCACCCATGCAAACGGGCGCTGGATCTGCGGCCGCAGCAGCAGCAGCAGCAGCACCAGCAGCAGTAGCAGCACCAGCAGCAGTTTATAAACCGGCAGTTGCAATCGTTACCTTTTGCAGAGCTCGCACCAAGATAAACTGCCAAACCCTGGTGTTCCTCAACCGCTGCGGGCCCGCACCCCACATGGCCGACCTTTCATGCTCGACGAGGGCATGCACGAGGACATGCACAGGCACAGCGTGGCTGGACATGCACACGCGCAGATGCAGCTCGGTTTGACTGCCGATTGGTGGAGAAGAGCGCCACACCACAGCACCACAGGGCGCACGCATGGCCGCACCACACCACACCACGCCACGCCACACCACACACCCATCGCCGGAGCGCCAAACCGAGTGTCTCTCGACCTGTGCGGACATCCTGACTGGCCATGCAGCCGGCCATGCCTGACGAGGGCATGCACAACTCCAGCTCCAGGAAACGCGCAAGTGCAGCTCAGTTTGGCTGCCGGGTGGCGGGGGAGCGCGCCACACCCCGCATCACCACAGCGTGCACATCACCACAGGGTGCACATCACCAGTTCACCAAATCACCACAGGGTGCACACCACCACAGGGTGCACATCACCACCTCACCACATCACCACAGGGTGCACACCACCACAGGGTGCACATCACCACCACCCCACATCACCACAGGGTGCACATCACCACACCACATCACCACATCACCACATCACCACATCACCACCTCAGGGTGCACATCACCACCTCACATCACCTCACCACATCACCACATCACCACCTCACATCACCACATCACCACCTCAGGGTGCACATCACCACCTCACATCACCACCTCAGGGTGCACGCATGGCCCGGCAGCAGCTGCCGCTATGTGATGTGTGGCAAGCTGCCAGTCGTCCTCCTGAACCTGCCAGCGATGCACAGCAGCGCGCACTTACCGCGCACAAAGTCGGCCGCAGACCGCGGCGGCCGCGCATCTGCACCACAGCGTGCTCACATCGGAGCAGCAGCCCCAGCCTGCCGCCGCCGCCGCCGCGCTCGTCGGGCGGGCACCACCACGCGCGCGGCCGGAAGTCGGCGACACCGATATAACGCGCAGCCCTTCCGAACCCGCCAACAAAGCCCAAACCAGCCCATGCAAAAGCACACAGCAAAGCGCGAGTCCCACGCACACAGTCCGCCCACCTGCACCACCGCGTGCTCGCATCTGAACAGCAGCCCCAGCCTGCCGCCGCCGCTGCCGCTGCCGCCGTTATCGGGCGGGCACCACCACACGCGCGGCCGGAAGTCCGGCGACACCGCGGCCGCGGCATGCAGCGTGGCCTTCTTCCAGTCGGCCTTCTTGAACAGCGGCAGCAGCGCCTTCTCCAGCGGCGTGTTCTGGCGCGCCAGGTCGATCAGCTCGCAGAACTGGCCCACCTGCGGGGCAGCGGCAGCGGCGGCAGCAGCAGCGGCAGCAGCAGTGAGTTCACTGCACTGTGCTGACTTTGCATGTTCAACTGCAAGGCGGAACTGGCCCACCTGCAGGACAGCGGCAGCAGCAGCGGCAGCGGCAGAAGCAGCAGGGGCAGCAGCAGCAGTCAGCCCGCTACACTGTGCTCGCTTTGCACGTCCTCTAACTCCCTCTGCTCCTCCCCCACATAGAGCGCAACACCCCTGCACCCCAGGTGCTAAAAATAACAACTGACACACCAGCACACGGCACACACAGCGGGGCTGCCACGACCTCCAACGGCAGCTGCGCCCACCTGCTCGATCACACCAAGGTGCTGCGGCAGGCCGCTACCGTGCCCCACACTGCTGCTGCCCCAGCGTGCGCATGCCAGCACACGGCACACACCGCCCGGGCTGCATCAGCATGTTCAACCGGACGATTCCACCTGGCCACCGGACGCTCCCACAAACCAACACACGGCACACACAGCGGGGCTGCCACGATACGTAATTGGCAGCGCTCACCTGCTCAATCACGCCCAGGTGCCGCGGCAGCTCTCACCTCCTGAACCACGGCAAGGTGCCCCGGCACCCATCATTTCTCACCTGCTCGATCACGCCCAGGTGGCGCGGCAGGCCGCTGCCGTGCCCCAGCTGCTGCCCCAGCGTGCGCAGCGTCGCCACGGCCTGCTCCCCGATGCCCTCCAGCCGCCCCACGGGCTCGTCAGCCAGCGGCACCTCGCTCTTCACCGCCGCGCGGGATCTGCGGCAGCAGCAACAGCAGCAGCAGCGGCAGCAGCAGCGTCAGCCAGCGGCACCTCGCTCTTCACGGCCGCGCGGGACCTGCGGCAGCGGCAGCAGCGGCAGCAGCAGCATGATCCAGCCACGTTTGCAAGCGCATTTGCACACTGTCTGGTGCAGACGCGATGCCCCACAACAGCGCCGCTCACGCCAGCCGTCGACATTCCAGATGCTCTTCAGAGATCTGCCGACGAGCCGCAAATAACATGCATGTGACAAAATGACTGACAAAGTGACGGCTCGCCCACCTGAGGCACACCACAGTGAAGGGCTCGCTCACTCGCGGCGCGATGCCCATCTGGCCCTCGACCCAGAACGCCAGCCTGCGGTGCACAGCAACACGGCGACAGCAGCAGCCCCGACATCAGCACATGCGTTCATTCAAAAAGCAAGGAATTGACGGATTTGTGCGGGTGGTTCGGTCGCCCAAACAATCAAGAAGAAACTGGGTACAGTTACAAGCACGAAATTACGCCAGCCTGCAGTGCACGGCAACACAACGACGGCAACAGCGCCAGCATCAGCACATGAACAAGGAGGCCCACCATCTGGCCCTCGACCCAGAACGCCAGCCTGTGGTGCACGGCAACACAACGACGGCAGCGGCCCCGGCGTCAGCACATGAACAAGGAGGCCCACCATCTGGCCCTCGACCCAGAGCGCCAGCGTGCAATGCACGGCAACACAACGACGGCCGCAGCCCCGACACATCAGCACATGCTACAAGGAGGCCAACCATGCGGCCCACGACCCAGAACGCCAGCCTGCGGTGCACGGCAACACGGCGACGGTTGCAGCCCCGACACATCAGCACACGTTGTGTTCCAGTTCGTGTCTAAAGTTGAAACGCCAGCCTGCGGTGCAAGGCAACACAACGACGGCCGCAGCCCCGACACATCAGCACAAAACCCAACCCCTATGCCCATCTGGCCCTCGACCCAGAACGCCAGCCTGCGGTGCACGGCGACACGACGACGGCAGCAGCCCCGGCATCAGCACATGCTGTGTTCAAGTTTATGTTCACAAGTCTGTGTTCAAAAGTTGAAACGCCAGCCTGCGGTGCACGGCAACACAACGACGGCCGCAGCCCCGGCATCAGCACATGCGTTCGTAGTTTTGAGCGCCAGCCTGCGGTGCACGGCAACCGCCGCAACCCCAACGTCAGCACATGCTGTTTTCCAGTCAGAACGCTGTGCTCGTGGAGCCTTGTCGCATGAACGTTGTGCCCGCCTGTTGCTGGCGCCGTTGCGAGCATGTGTGCGGGTCTATGTGTGTGTATACATGTGTTGGCCTAGCCAAAAACTAACACACTGTAGCTATTCAGGAGTTACTTTACTGCAAATAGGGCAAAGCATGCAATGGACCATAACAATAAAGGTTTTGCAAATTGCAGCCTGGCTTGCGGGCAGGGCAGCTCCTGCAAGCGTCTCTTGCAGGCAGGCACGTTGAGTGGGCAGCACACTATTCTTTTTATTCAATACAATATACAATATAGTATTACAGGACTGAACCTGCCTTAGGCACTAACCCAGCTGGCCGTCGTTCCGCTCGTGAGGGTTTCTTGTAATTGTACCCTTCAAGTGGCACCCAGCGACACCAGCACAGTGCCCCCCACTGACAGTTGACAGAGGGAGCTGCACACAACAACAACTGATCCCCAGCACCAAACCTGGCCTGCAGAGGTGAATGCGACTGCATGGACACATCAGCTTGCCTGTAGCACACAAGCCTTGTCAGCATGCTGCTCTCTGCTCACCCTAAACAAAGATGGATACAAGCGCTGCCCATAATTTGGGCCGGCCGCAATTTGGGCCGAAGCACAACAACGCGGCGTGTGGCATAAAAACGCCAGAAAGGTTGCCTGGCATCCTTAAAAATCAACATGAAACAGCTGAACGCGAACCAGGGCTGCTGTGTTGCGAGTTCAATGATGACCATTGCTCAATGGCTGCAGTAGCGATTGTTTCACATTGTGTGGTATCGATGCTGTTGCTGCAAGACACCTGTTTTACGTTCGAGTACTTTCCCTATACTTATCCTGCTTTTGGGCTTGTCGTGTTGCACTCACTACCAGTCCGCCTGCTTGCACAAAGCGCGTCAAGACGTGCCTGGTCTGTGTGTCCTTGACACTGCCTCAAAGCGCTGTCAGACATCGGTTTTTTAAGCATTATTAACCCTTTGCATAAACCTAAACACGTGAAGCATGAGTGCGTGGCGCGGAACGCACTCCCAAGCCACGCACAGGGTCTGCCTGTTTGCGGATACCGGCTGCAAGCAGTGCAACGTCGCTTGCAAAACCCAACACCATTATCTGTATCATAAAAAACAAATGAAGTGTCCGAACCACTGTGAAAGCACTGTTGTGGCTCTTGGCCCAAATTGTGTCCAGGGCTCCATCCAGTGGAGAACGCGTTCTCCCCAGAAGTGGTACCGAAGACGCACTTAACCGCTCCAAAAAGTTTGAAGTACTGTCTATATTAAAACTGCAGCACTTCACTGCCCTCAGATGCTCCCTACAAGGCACCCCAATCATACGGCCCAAATTATGGGCAAAATGCCGGCGTAGCAAGCAAATGCGGGCGTGGCTTCGCGCGGCGGGGCGCCGCGAACCAGTAGTCATAATTGTGTGAAGAAGCGTTGGGGGTTGCTTGTACAGTCTATGATGAAGACCAGACCTACGCGTTACCATTTCCCCTCTAGGTACTTGCAAGAAGGAAGCGTGTGTGTGTCAGTCGGGTAGGGGAGCCCGACGCTACCCTACACCCTAACCCGCCCAGTCCTAAACCCTAGACCCTAACCTGTAGTCGCAGGCCTTGCCGGCGCGGTTCTCCCCGGTGATGCTGAAGCACTGCAACTCGGTCAGGAACACGTGGCCGGCGTCCAGCGGCAGCCCCACCACCGCCACCTCGTCAGTTGATTAGATTAGCCCCGGACCTACCCTGAACCCTAAACCCCTGACCCCCTAAACCCAAACCTAATTTGTAGTCGCAGGCCTTGCCGGCGCGGTTTTCCCCGGTGATGCTGAAGCACTGCAACTCGGTCAGGAACACGTGGCCGGGGTCCAGCGGCAGCCCCACCACCGCCACCTCGTCAGTTGATTAGATTAGCCCCGGACCTACCCTGAACCTAAACCCCTGACCCCCTAAACCCAACCCTAATTTGTAGTCGCAGGCCTTGCCGGCGCGGTTCTCCCCGGTGATGCTGAAGCACTGCAACTCGGTCAGGAACACGTGGCCGGCGTCCAGCGGCAACCGCACCACCGCCACCTGGTCAGTTGATTAGATTAGCCCCGGACCTACCCTGAGCCCTAAACCCCTGACCCCCTAAACCCAACCCTAATTTGTAGTCGCAGGCCTTGCCGGCGCGGTTCTCCCCGGTGATGCTGAAGCACTGCAGCTCAGTCAGGAACACGTGGCCGGCGTCCAGCGGCAGCCCCACCACCGTGACCTTGTCATTTGGGCAGGGGAGCCCCGACCCTACCCTAAACCCTACACCCCCAGCCCTAACCCCAAAACCCCAACCCTAACCTGTAGTCGCAGGCCTTGCCGGCGCGGTTCTCCCCGGTGATGCTGAAGCACTGCAGCTCGGTCAGGAACACGTGGCCGGCGTCCAGTGGCAGCCCCACCACCGCGACCTCGTTGCCGGACTCCCACTTGAGCAGCGGCTTGTCGAGGATGCAGGGCGACAGCGCGTCAAAGCCCAGGCTCATGTTGGCGGGGTTGGCCTCCTTGTAGCGCTTGGCGTCAAGCACACACACCTGGCAGCAGCAGCAGCAGCGGCAGCAGCAGCAGCAGCAGCGATTGTGGCAGCGGCAGCAGCAGAGGCCCCCCGCCAGCGGCCCGACACACTTTCGCGTCTACCAATTCCGCCACACTCGATTATTTTACATTTAAAATAATAATAATAGACTATTTAAACCTTTTCTGATGGGCTGCCTGCAGCGCCGCCCGGCCTCGTCCACCAGCGCCACCAGCAGCCCAGAAAACAACCAAGAAAACATTACAATAAATATATAAAAAATCGCTTTGAAACACCAACGCACCTGCAGCCTCCAGCCCGGCATGGGCTGCCTGCAGCGCCGCCCGGCCTCGTCGACCAGCGCCACCAGCAGCCCGGCACCGCAATTCGCACGTAGGTAGTCGCGCGTGACGTACTTGGCCTTCAGGTCCGCCTTGCAGCGGCGGCTCTCGTTGTGCTTGCACAGCTCGCAGCCAAGGTCAGCGCAGCCGGAGCTCCTGCAAGCCGCAGCGGCAGCGGCAGCAACAGCAGCAGCAGCAGTGGCAGCACATTGGTTGGACGTTGGACGACACGTCGTGTGCAGGGTTGGCGCGCGGCTCGTGCTGCAGGTCTCGATTGCAGCGGCGCCTCTTACTGTGCTGGCAGAGATTACAATTAACACCACCACCACCACCAGCAGCAGCAGCAGCAGCAGCAGCAGCAGCAGCAGTGACACATGTTGAGCAACACGTGGGGTGCAGGGTTGGCGCGCGGCTCGTGCTGCAGGCCTCAATTGCAGCGGCGGCTCTTATGTTGCTTGCAGAGATCACAGTTGACACCAGCAGCAGCAGCAGCAGCAGCAGCAGCAGCAGCAGCAGCAGCAGCAGCAGCAGTGGCACATGATGAGCAACACGTGGGGTGCAGCATTGGTGCGCGGCTCGTGCTGCAGGCCTCAATTGCAGCGGCGGCTCTTATGTTGCTTGCAGAGACCACAGTTGACACCAGCAGCAGCAGCAGCAGCAGCAGCAGCAGCAGCAGCAGCAGCAGCAGCAGCAGCAGCAGCAGCAGCAGCAGCAGCGGCAGCAGCGGCAGCAGCAGTGGCACATGTTGAGCAACACGTGGGGTGCAGGTTGGTGCGCGGCTCGTGCTGCAGGCCTCAATTGCAGCGGCGGCCCTTATGTTGCTTGCAGAGACCACAGTTGACACCGGCAGCAGCAGCAGCAGCAGCAGCAGCAGCAGCAGCAGCAGCAGCAGTGGCACATGATGAGCAACGCGTGGGGTGCAGGGCTGGCGCGCGGCTCGTGCAGCAGGGTTGATTCCTGCGGAGCAGAGCAACGGGCCGTGGGCAATCAACCATCTCCTGCGACCAGCACCCGCAGCACCTGCACACAGCAAAAGCAGGGTGCCAGCATGCATACTGTGATATATATGGTGTGAGCGCCATCTCCCGTCTGGTGTGTCTGGCCTGCCATGCAGCGGCTGCTTTGGTGGCGCCTGCGGCGAACTCCCCCCGCAACTGCTCGGGTAAACGGCACATCACATCAGCCCCCGAAACTGCTAGCAACTGCTACACATCCGCGCAAGTGCTACACATACCCCCCGCAACTGCTCGGGTGCATGGCACAGCTTTGGCACGTGGCACAGCTGTGGCACACAGGAGGAGCTCTGCACGGCACGAAGAGCAGCGCAAGCCACCACCTGCACGCATCGGTGGTCAACGTGTACAGGTTGATGGCGCTGGCAGCACGAACCCGTCACGGCATGTGTCCGCACACAAAAATGACACAAATGTAATGACACTTGTAATGACGAGCGCCACTCACAGACACTCGTGCCCAACCTCCAGCGACCACTGCGGCGCCCTCAGCTGCTGAGCGGTTCCTGCAAGCGGCAGCGCAGTTCCTGCAAGCGGCAGCTGCAGCGCGGCCGGCAGCTGCAGCGGCTGCAGCGCCCCGCTGCTGCCGTGCTGCTGGCGAGCGCTCATCGCTGTTGCAGCTGTAGCCGCCAGTGTTGCTGCTGCCGCAGCGGCCGCTGCGTCGGCTTCTTGGGCTGCAGCAGTGTCCACATAATCAGGCACGGGCATGGCTGCTGCTGCAGCTGGGTCAGCTGGGCCTTCCTGCGGCGCTGCTGCTGCTGCTGCTGCTGCTGCTGCTGCTGCTGCTGCTGCTGCTGCTGCTGCTGCTGCTGCTGCTGGTTCAGCCACTGCGTCTGCTGCAGGGGCGGTACATGCCGCTGCCGCTGCTGCTGCTCCTGCTGCTTGTGCTTGTGCTGGTGCTGTGTTGTCTTGCTGCACGGTTGCTGCCGCCTGTGCTGCCAACGCCTCCACTTGCTCTGGCGTGGCGTTGGGGTTGAGCATGCGGGCGAAGTTCAACAGGAACTCCCGCGAAGTTCCTGGCGGCAGATTCATGCTGCTGTACCGTGTGATCTCTCGAATTCTAGGTTTGACTACGTTGAGCTGCGTACGTACAGCGTGCTATTCCCTGATGGCTGCTGTCAACACACTGCTTGGGTATCAAGCTGCTGGCTGCTGCTGGCGTGTCCTGCAAACAAGAGAGTGGCGGGGGTGCTTTAGTTCACAAGGCAACTCAATGTACCCAAACGTATTTTGCTGCAGTAGAAAAAAGATGTGGCATATGTCTCAGCATTGAAGAGAAGAAAAGGGCGGTGGCATGCCATCACAGCCGGCATGAGCATGCCAGCTGAATCAACACACAACTGCTGCTGTCTGCCACAGCGTGTTGCGGCACTCGCATGGCTTGCCTAGATGCAGCCAGTCAAGGTCGTTTCAAGGCAGATACACGTCCCTGTGCCCGGCCCAGGGCCAGCAAGGGCGCACGCCATAAGCTTCACTAGGCCTTCCTCACACGCAGCACAACCTTCAGCACGCTGTCCGCTGCTGCGATGCAGCCGCTCACCCACAGGCTCCGACCTCATACTGTCAGCAGAACATCCAGCTGTGCGAGGGCTGCTAGCAGTGCTTGATCCTCAAGCTGCACTCGTCAAGCACTCGCCAAAGGCATGTTGAACAGGCATATCAACCACAAGGGCTCTGGATCAAAATTAAGGAGCAATAAACTTCAAGATTACGCTGTTGTGGCCACGCGGCAGGTCAAAACAAGGCAGCGCTGCAAGCAAGTTGAGCTACCGCTGATTGGCAAGGCAAAGCATGATCAGCAAAGTTGAACGCTGACTGCTGGGCGAGATTCACTGAGCACGGCGGGCACAGGTGCGTTGAGCAGGTCAGCTGGAAGGCCATCGGTTACGGGGCACCCAGGGGTTCACCAGGTGGAGCAAGCCGGAAGAGCGTGTTTCAATTTGTTTTTGGGCTGTTGATCCTGTATGAAAGCATTCTGTATCACTGCACAGAGACTGGGCCAGGACACCAACAACGATCTCTGACCGCTGACACCTGCCACATCAAGCCTTGAACAAGTATTTTTATTTGGAGTGGGAAGTTGAAGTATTACCGGGGGGCCTGCACTCGGTGGTGTCAAGCATCAGGTGAGAAGCAGCAGCAGCAGCAGTAGCAGCAGCAGCAGCAGCACCCCTCGTCTTGAGACGTACAGTTGGGCCGTGCCAAAACACATCTGTTTGCAAAAAAATATAAACATGGGCTAACGACTGCTGGTGGTCAGCAGTATCGTTTCAGAGCGCAGTGTAAAAGCAACGCCATTGTGCAGGGCGTACCCTGCAGCGCCGCAGCAAGCTGTTTGCAGCTTACGATATGTTTATCACAGGCCGCAGCCCATGCCTGATGTGTTATTTCTGTAATTCCCTGCTCACATGCGGCACAGCCAGATGCAGCAGACCTTTCAACCGCATGGAACCACTCCCACGCCTCTTGGGGTTCATTTCAGCACTTCTCCCTCAGTGGCGATCGTGCCTATGCACTTATCATCGCCACTTGTGGCCTCTTGATTGAATTGTAATCTGGTTTGAAACATTTGATCGTAGCTCGCTCATGTTGCATAAACAAACCCACATGCAGCTGCTCCTGTTCTCCCTTGCCTGCCCCGCCTTTGCTGCTGCTGCTGCTGCTGCTGCTGCCTGCCACTGCCACAGCAGCTGCTTCCTCTTCAGCAGCATACGGCAGCCCACCTGGATTGTACACATCATCCAGCAGCAGCACACGGCAGGAGGTGCACTGTGGTTGAAACCAAGCAGCAGCAGCAGCTGCAGAAGCAGCAGCAGCAGCAGCACAAGGCCGAAGGTGCGCTGCCATACAAGATAAGCAGCAGCAGCAGCAGCAGGAGCCACGGCCGCCGCCATCGCAGCAGCAGCACAAGGCAGCTGCACTGCAACACACAACAAGCAGCAGAAGCGGGAGGGTTTTCCTGCAAGCCACAGGCGCCGCGGCCGCAGCAGCAGCAGCAGGGGCAGGGCTTTCCTGCAAGCCACTGCAGTGCGCCACACAGCACTCACGAATCCCAGTCCATGCTGCAGCAGAAGTACAAGTTCATCAAGCACCTGGGAGGCGGCGCGTTTGGTGCGGTCGTACAGGCGAGTCCCGACATATTCAAGCAATGCAGTTGGCTGCTCACAAGCAGGGTCCAGGGTTCCGGTTGTGGGGTTAGGTTTTGCTGTGCCACGGCTGCTGCCTTCTGCCGCTGCCTGCCGTACTACAGAGCAGGCAAGTCCCAACATGTTCCTATTATGTTCCAACAAATGATGCAGCTAGATACAATTTTGTTGAAATATTCCTTATATTCAGCAGGGTTCAGGGCAGTGCTGTGATAAGTAGTTTGGGGGCGTCCGCGCGTCCGCGCGTCCGTGCGGGCACGAGCGCCAAGCGCGAGTGTCTTTGTCCGCGCAGGCGGCGGAGTGCAGAGGCCGGCGCCATCAGCCCTCCTTTGCTGCGGTCTGGAGCGGACGCCCCAGAGCTCCGGCAACAACTATATTATCTTGAAATGCAGCAATTCGAATGTTTTTTAAAGCTGGATAAAATACCATTGGTTACAGATCTCGTGCCATCCCCTGAACTTCAGGGTTTGGATTTGATCATGGGTTTAGGGTTTGCTGTTCCAGAGCATGCATGCGGCTCGCAGCCATCGATCACAAGCAGAATGACAGGCGGCTGCTGACTCGCCGCACTCAAAGGCAGCAGCGAGGCGTCCACGGCCCTGCAGTGAAAGCCGCTGCCAGGTCAGACGGTCTGTCACTGCCGACCATGTCAGCTCCTGCGGCAGCTTAGATTGCAGCAGTCGTCATCATCATCATACTACCCATCCAAGCCATAGCATCAACGCCATCGGCCCTTGGATTGCAGCAGTATGGCTTCATGCACGTTCAGCTAGCGGGGTGCCAGCCGGCCGGCCCTGCCTCACACGGTCCCACCACAACATGCTGCCGCTCACGTCAGCAGTATCAACAGCTGCCCTGCAGCCTTGACAGCTGGTGGCGACGCTCGTTCGTCGCCACGCAGCCTCTGCTTCCGCTGCTGCTGACACATGCCAGCAGGAACGGAATGAGCAAACAACATGAGTCGTCGCCCGGCAAGAGCTGCAGCAGCTGCACCGCAGCCCCTTCCTGACACACCTTTTAGCCGCTGTGTGCGGCCCAACGTGTGCTTGCTTGGTGCGTGCCCTTCCTGCCCTGTCTGCTGCCTCCTCCTCAGCCCAACGTGCGTTTGCCTGCTTGTGTGGTGCTGCTGCTGCCGACTGCAAGCAGGCTGAGGATGTGCAGACGGGTGAGGTGGTGGCGGTCAAGAAGCTGCAGCGGCTGCACTACAGCCCCTACTTTTTGTCGGAGATCCTCAACCACAGGCAGCTGTGCCACCCGCATGTGGTCAAGTTCCACGAGGTGCGGCAGTTTGGATGTGTGTGCCGCGTATCGTGTGCCCAGCTGCCGTCCTTTTTTTTTACTCAATTGTCGCCCCACCCGCATCTGGTCAAGTTCACAAGGTGCGGCAGTTTCGATGTGTGTGATGTGGAATGTGTGACTGGCTACCGCCACGTTCTTTGAAATGTTGAAATGTCGGCCCACCAGCATGTGGTGAAGCTCCACGATGTAAGGAGAGCGGCAAGCCAGGTCCTTTCAGTTGCCGCAGCGCTGCATGGCGTGTTGGGTCTCACTTGTCTCTTGCTTTTTTGTTCATGCCTGTGCCGCAAGTGTGGCTCCCAGGTTTATGTGGGTGATACGCCTCTGTGCGTTGTTGTGGGGTAGCGGCAATCTCAGTGGCCTGTGGTGTCGCAGCGCTGCGTGGGGCCTCGGCTTTCCCTTGCCTCTTGCTTTGTGCATGCCAAGTGCTGCAATGCGCCTCCTGCGTTTGTGTGTGTAGGGCGCCGGTTGTGGTGGTATGTTCACACCGTTTGTTGAGCTTCCCCACCTTATTTGTTGTGCTGGAGCACGCAGGCACAGCAACACAGCCACCCCCACCTGGTCACAGATCGAGCTGTGTTGCTGATGTGCTGACCTGCACAGGTGTTCCCGACCAACAACCACCTCAACATCGTGATGGAGTACGCAAACGGCGGCAGCCTGTTTGACTACGTCAAGCAACACAGGCGCCTGCCGGAAAAGGATGCCAGGTGTGTGCAGGCATGCGGCATTTACGTGCAGGCAGGCGGCACACACATGTCCATCCACTTGCTGGCAGGCGGCATTTATGTGCAGGCATGCGGCATACATGTGCAGACAGACGGCATATACGTGCAGGCAGGCGGCACACACATGTCCATCCACTTGCAGGCAGGCGGCATTTGCATGCAGGCATGCGGCATATACGTGCAGGCATGCGGCATGTACGTGTAAGCATGCGGCACACACATGTCCATCCACTTGCAGGCAGGCGGCATTTATGTGCAGGCAGGCGGCATCCACATGTCTATAGTCACGTGCAGGCAGGCGGCATTTGCATGTTTATCTACTTGCAGGCAGCCGGCAGCCACGTGTCTATAGTCACATGCAGGCGCCATTTGCGTGCAGGCAGGCGGCAGCCACATGTCTATAGTCACATGCAGGCATGCGGCATCCACATGTCTATCCACTCGCCCACATGCCCATCCACATGCAGGCAGGCGGCATTTGCATGTTTATCCACTTGCAGGCAGCCGGCAGCCATATGTCTAAAGTCACATGCAGGCGCCATTTGCGTGCAGGCAGGCGGCAGCCACATGTCTATAGTCACATGCAGGCATGCGGCATCCACATGTCTATCCACTCGCCCACATGCCCATCCACATGCAGGCAGGCGGCATTTGCATGTTTATCCACTTGCAGGCAGCCGGCAGCCATATGTCTATAGTCACATGCAGGCGCCATTTGCGTTCAGGCAGGCGGCAGCCACATGTCTATAGTCACATGCAGGCATGCTGCATCCACATGTCTATCCACTCGCCCATATGCCCATTCACATGCAGGCAGGCGGCATTTGCATGTTTATCCACTTGCAGGCAGCCGGCAGCCACATGTCTATGGTCACATGCAGGCGCCGTTTGCGTGCAGGCAGGCGGCAGCCACATGTCTATAGTGACATGCAGGCAGGCGGCATCCACATGTCTATCCACTCGCAGACATGCCCATCCACATGCAGGCACGCGGCATTTGCATGTTTATTTACTTGCAGGCAGCCGGCAGCCACATGTCTACAGTCACATGCAGGCTGGCGGCATTTGCATGCAGGCAGGCGGCAGCCACATGTCTATAGTCACACGCTGGCAGGCGGCATCCACATATTCATGCACAGGCATGCAGGCGGCAGCCACATGTTCTGATGTGGGAGGCGGTGCTGACTGCAGTTGCTGCTCGACCAGTTGCTGCTGCTGCTGCTGCTGCTGCTTTACCCCTTGCTGCCTCTGTGCTGCTGCGGCTGCTGCTTCTGTGCTGCTGCGGCTGCTGCGGCTGCTGCTGCTGCTCCTGCTGCTGCTATCGCAGGTGGTTCTTCCAGCAGATGATGATCGCGGTGGACTACTGCCACAAGAAGGGCGTCACAAACAGGGACATCAAGCTGGAGAACATCCTGCTGCACGTGAGCTGCCGCTGTACCACCCTTGTCACGACACTGCTGTGAAACGACCCCAGAGCACATGCCTAGTGGTGATGGTGCGGGCTGCTCCACCGGGCATCTCATCTGCGTGCCGCTGTGCACATTGACTATGTCCTGTGTGAGCAATGCTGTAGCAGACACCTTGTGTGCTGCTGCGGCTGCAGCTCTGCATCAGTGCTTCCACAGGCTTAAAGCATGGTAGCACTGATACCAATGGGGATGATCTGCACGCACTGCCTTGCACGTGCGGGGAAAAGGCGGCTCGGCCCAGGCACAGGCAGCAGGCAATCACTTGGATGCTTCACCCTGGTTGTTGTCTTGGCACACCGGCTGCACCTGCAGCAGCAGCTGCTCCCGGGCTGTCGTACTGCGGAGATGCCAGCAGTACATCTTGACCAAGGACGCCCCACCCGGACCGTGCATTGGCGTCTGCATGTGTGTGCTGACCCTGCCCTCTCGCTTGCTGCTGCTGCTGCTGCTGCTGCTGCTGCTGCTGCTGCTGCTGCTGTGACATGTACCATGCAGCACATGCAAGGCAGAGCATTGTCCATAGTCAAGCTGTGTGATTGGGGCTACAGCAAGCTGGCAGAAGCGGGGCCACGCACAGCAGTGGTGAGTGTTTGCGCCTGGTGTGTGATTGGGGCTGCAGCAGGCTGGCAGAAGCTGAGCCGCGCACAGCAGTGGTGAGTGTTCGCGCCTGGTGTGTGATTGGGGCTGCAGCAAGCTGGCAGAAGCGGGGCCACGCACAGCAGTGGTGAGTGTTTGCGCCTGGTGTGTGATTGGGGCTGCAGCAGGCTGGCAGAAGCGGGGCCACGCACAGCAGTGGTGAGTGTTCCAGAGAGGCGTCGCAGAACTGCCTGCGCATTCAACCTGCTGCTGCTGCTGCTGCTGCTGCTGCTGCTGCTGCTGCAGGGCACCGTGGCGTACATCGCCAGAGTGGCGTCGCAGAACTGCCTGCACATTCAACCTGCTGCTGCTGCTGCTGCTGCTGCTGCCGCTGCTGCTGCTGCTGCTGCTGCCGCTGCTGCTGCTGCTGCTGCCGCCGCCGCTGCTGCTGCTGCCTGCTGCAGGGCACCGTGGCGTACATGGCGCCGGAGGTGCTGCAGAACTGCCTGCACTCTGCCGAGCAGCTCTACGACGGCTTCGCGGCGGACCTGTGGAGCTGCGGCGTGGTGCTGTACACGATGCTGCTGGGGCGGCGTCCGTTTGCGGACGAGCGCGGGGCGAACAAGCAGCTGCTGGAGCAGATGGCGAGCCAGGTGAGCGGGCATGCATGCGTGTGCGTGCGAGCGGGCGGGCGTGCATGCGTAGTGTGTGCCTATGCAGTGTAAGACGCACACACGCACGCGCACGGGTAGTATGTGAATGAGCGTGCATGTGCATGTGTGTGCGTGCGTGTGTGGGCGCATGTTTGCACGTGCTTGTGAGGGAGTGTGTGTGGCACGCAAGCATGTTGGGGTTGCATGCTTGGGTTTGTGGGGTCGGGGTGGGGTGGGGTTGTTGCTTGGGGGTGTGAGGAGGGCGGGGGGGCATGTGTTAGCATGCGTGTGCGTGCGTGCGCGCGTGCATGTGAGGTTGCGTGTACGTGCGTGTGTACACTTAAAGCTACATGTGCGTGCGTGCATGTTCAGGTGGTTGATCGGGGGACCGAGCATGGGTGTGTGCGGTTGCATGTGCGCGTGAGGTTGCGTGTGGGTGTGTGCGTGGTTGCGCGCTCGGTTGCGTGCGTGCATGGTTATGTGCAGGTGTGTGGTTGTTTGCAGGTGCGTGCATGCGTGGTAGAGTTGAATGATGTCGCCTGCGCGTGGTGCATTACACGTGCGTGGTTGCGTGCTTGTGCGCGTGTGCGTGTGGGTGCGTGCATGCATATGCGTGGTTGCGTGCCGGTGCGTGCGTGGGTGGTTGCATACGCGTGCGCACGCGCGGTTGCAGTTGCTTGCGTAATTGCCTGAGCTGTCGCGTGTGTGTGTGTGTGTGTGTGTGTGTGTGGTGTGTGTGTGTGTGTGTGTGTGTGTGTGTGTGTGTGTGCGTGCGTGCGTGCGTGCGTGCGTGCGTGCGTGCGTGCGTGCGTGCGTGCGTGCGTGCGTGCGTGCGTGCGCGGTGTGCGTGCGTGCGCGGTGTGCGTGCGTGGGTGCGCGCGTGCGTGCGTGCGTGCGTGCGTGCGTGCGTGCGTGCGTGCGTGCGTGCGCGCGCGCGTGCGCGGTGTGCGTGCGTGCGTGCGCGCGTGCGCGGCGTGCGTGCGTGCGTGCGTGCGTGCGTGCGTGCGCGGTGTGCGTGCGTGCGTGCGTGCGTGCGTGCGTGCGTGCGCGCGCGCGCGCGCGTGCGTGCGTGCGCGGTGTGCGTGCGCGCGTGCGTGCGTGCGCGGGCGTGTGCCTGTGCGTGCGTGTGCCGGGATGCGTGTGTGGTTGTGTGCGCCTTTGCGTGCTTGCATGGTTGTGTGCAGGTGTGTGCTTGTGTGTGGACGGCGGCGTGCGCGCGTGATTGCGTGTATGTGTGCGTGCATGCGTGTGAAGTTGCGTGCATGTGCATGGTGCCGTTCGAGTATGTGCGACTGCGTGCGCACGTGCTTGCCCGCGCTCGTGTGCGTGGTGGCTTGCGAGTACGCGCATGCGCGTTGCTGGCGTGCGCGCGTGTGCGTGGTTGCATACGTGGGTACGTGCGTGCAGGCGTTGTGTGCGTGCGTGCGTGCGCGGGTGGATGCGCATGCGCGTGCGAGGCCGCGTATGTGTGTGTGGTGGCACAGTGTGCATGCAACCACGTAGTACGTGGCTGCGTGCGTGCAGGGTTGCGTGCAGCTGCGTGCGTGCATGTGCGCGGTTGCGTGCTGGTGTTTGTTTGGCTACGTGTGTGTGTGTGTGGCTGGGTGTGGGTGGGGGGGAGGGGGGGGGAAGAGGCGGGATGCAGGGATCGCCTGTGTGTGCCCGCGGTCGTGGTTGCGTGCAGGTGTGTGCAGGTGTTTGTGGTTGCACACGTCTGCGCGCGGCAGCATGTGTGTGCGGTTGCGTGCGCGTGTGTGCGTTGCTGGTTGCATGTCTGTGCAGTTGTGGTGCTGCTGTGCAGAGTTCTGCTGCAACCCAGCACACGCACCGCAGGCCGCTGCTGTCATGGGTGTGCTCTGGTGCCTCTGTTGCGCCTGCTCCGCCCTGCGCCTTCTCCACTGCACTGTGCGCCTCCTCCACTCTTGCGCCTGGGTTAAGGTTTAGGGTTTAGGGTTTAGGGTTGCAGCAGCACTCTGCGCCTCCTCCACTGCATTGTGCGCCTCCTCCACTCTTGCGCCTGCTCCACTCTGCAGGCATACGAACTGCCTGGCGGCTTGTTGAGGGACTGCCAGGCTGCTGCAGCCCGGCCCCTCCCAGCGCATCAAGACGCAAGGCGTGCAACTTGCTGCTGTCCAGAGTGCTGCTGCAACTTGGCACACACCGCATGCCGATGCTGACGTGGGTGTGCTCTGGTGCCTCTGTTGCGCCTGCTCTACTCTGCAGGCGTACGAGCTGCCCAACACCCTGTCGAGGGACTGCCAGGCGCTGCTGCGCAGGCTGCTGCACCCCGACCCCGCCCAGCGCATCAAGATGGACGGCGTGCTGCGCGACCCGTGGTTCCTCACAGGTGGGGGTCCCTTGGATTTAGGTTTAGCCGGCCATATTCAAACACTGGGGGTCCTCGGGACACAGACTGTATGCTGCGAGTGATGAATTATAATGACCAAACAGTCGTGGCTGAACTGGTACGGTCAAGATGGGCGGCGTGCTGCGCGACCGTGGTTCCTCACAGGTGCGGGGTCTTTGTATCACACAATACAGTAGTACAGGACCGAACCTGCCTCAGGCACTAACCCAGCGAGCCGTTGTTCCGCTCATGAGGGTTTCTTGTAATTGTACCCAGTTTCTTCTTCATTGCTTGGGCGATCGAAACCACCCGCACAAATCCGTCAATTCCAGTTGCTTTTTTAGCCGAGCCACGGGCGGTTAGCCCGGGGTTTGAAGCGGTCAGACCGGGATTTGAATCAACTGACCAGTGTCAGCATCAAGATGGACGGCGTGCTGCGTGCGCGACCCATGGTTCCTCACAGGTGGGGGGTGCATAAGGGGGGTGCATAAAGGGGGGTGCATAAGGGGGCTGCATAAAGTGGGGGGGGGGGGGAGGAGAATCAACTGACTCCGTAGAGTCAGCTCCCCCCACCACCCAGTGCATCAAGATGGACGGCGTGCTGCGCGACCCATGGTTCCTCACAGGTGGGGGGTGCATAAGGGGCGTGCATAAGGGGGGGGGGGGAGAAATAACTGACACCATAGTCTCAGCTCCCCCCACCACCCAGCGCATCAAGATGGACGGCGTGCTGCGCGACCCGTGGTTCCTCACAGGTGGGGGGTGCATAAGGGGGTGCATAAGGGGGGTGCATAAAGGGGTGGGGAGAATCAACTGACTCCATAGAATCAGCTCCCCCCACCACCCAGCGCATCAAGATGGACGGCGTGCTGCGTGACCCGTGGTTCCTCACAGGTGGGGGGTGCATAAAGGGGGGTGCAAAAGGGGGGTGCATAAGGGGGGTGCATAAAGGGGTGGGGGAGAATCAACTGACTCCATAGAATCAGCTCCCCCACCACCCAGCGCATCAAGATGGACGGCGTGCTGCGTGACCCGTGGTTCCTCACAGGTGGGGGGTGCATAAAGGGGGGTGCATATGGGGGGTTCATAAAGGGGTGGGGAAAATCAACTGACTCCATAGAATCAGCTCCCCCCACCACCCAGCGCATCAAGATGGACGGCGTGCTGCGTGACCCGTGGTTCCTCACAGGTGGGGGTGCATAAAGGGGGGTACATAAGGGGGGTGCATAAAGGGGTGGGGGAGAATCAATTGACTCCATAGAATCAGCTCCCCCCACCACCCAGCGCATCAAGATGGACGGCGTGCTGCGTGACCCGTGGTTCCTCACAGGTGGGGGGTGCCTAAAGGGGGGTGCATATGGGGGGTCCATGGAACCGACTCGTCACAGGTGGGGGGTGCATAGGGGGAAATCCATAGAATCAATTCCTCACAAATGGGGGTGGCATAGGGGGGGATCCATAGGATCAACTCCTCAAAGGTGGGGGTCCATTGCACCAACTAACAAAGGTGGGGTGTCAGTTGCATCAACCAACACAGGAGGGGGGTCCATCGCATCAACCAACTAGTCCTCACAAGGGGGGTCCCTTGAATCAACTGACCAGTGTCAGCTGCGGCTGCTGTGACAGTTTCAAGTTGCGATGTTGGGCTCGCGCATTGCTTGTGTTGTCGCACCCTGCCGCGCTCTGCACCAAAGACAGGCGGTGCCTCGCGCTGCCGTGGCGCCTCCTAGGTGGGGCTGCCTCAGCAGTGGGCAACTCTGATCCGGTTGCTGAGCGTCGGCCTCACCAGTTGCTGAGACGTACTGCCTCACTAGTCGTTGTGGGCAACTCGTACAGTGAGGCGTTGCCCACTGGTGAGACGTACTGCCTCAGCAGTGGGCAACGCGGATCCGGTTGCTGATGCTGCCGGTTGCCGCTGCTGATGCTGATGCTGCCGATTGCTGATGCTGCCGGTTGCCGATGCTGATGCTGACGCTGCCGGTTGCTGATGCTGATGCTGCCGGTTGCTGGTTTTCTGCACCAGTTGGCAACGCTGATCCATTTGCTGGTGTTGTGCACCAGTGGGCAACGCTGATCAGGATTCGGTTGCTGGTTTTGTGCACCAGTGGGCAACGCTGATCATGATCCGGGTGCTGGTGTTGTGCACCAGTCGGTAACGCTGATCAGGATCCGGTTGCTGGTGTTGTGCACCAGTGGGCAACGCTGATCATGATCCGGTTGCTGGTGTTGTGCACCAATAGGCAACGCTGATCCGGGTGCTGGTGTTGTGCACCATCCACTTCCGCGTTGGCTGTTTCCTGGTGTTGGCCGTGCCGCTGCTGCACATCTCCACTCTGTGCTTGCACTGAGATGGGATGAGACGCTGCAGCATCCCGTATGGTCATAACTCTGCAGCTGTTGTTGTTGGCTGCCGCTGCTGCTATTAGTGTGTGCTGCAGTTTAATTGACTGCCGCTGCTGCTGCCGCTGCTAGTACCTGCGGGCTTGCTGCTGAGTCCGTTGAAAGGGTTCCTGATAACACCAGCAGTTCAACTGCCCTACAGCGGAAATGCCTTAAGTGTGCAGGCATCCCTCAGCCGCACACTTCACAATCACTGATTCTTCTTCTGCTGCTGCTGCTGCTGCTGCTGCTGCTGCTGCTGCTGCTGCTGCTGCTGCTGCTGCTGCTGCTGCCGCTGCTACAACGCAGGCCTGCCTGCTGGTGCCCTGGATATGGTCGACAAGTTTCTGAGCCGGCCCAGCAGCTGCCAGCAGAGCGAGGCAGACATTGAACAAATTGTGGCAGCTGCAGCAGACGTTGCGCAGGGCTGACGTCATACGTCATGGCAGAGATATGGCACTGAAGCAGCAGCAGCGGTACGCCAAGCAGTGTAAGCGCAAGGCAGACATTGTGCAGATTTGTGCCAGCTGCAGCAGGCGTGCTGGCTTGTTATGATTTGGTGTTGCGTTGAAGCAGCAACAGTTAGCCCAGCAGTGAGCAGATTCAAGCAGGCGAGAAGTGTGTCATTAAGAGTGGCCGGAGGCAGCATTGCAGCAGCCTAGTCAAGAAAGAAGTTGCACTCTAACGCAGCAGCAAAAGGCAAGCAAGCAAGCAGTGTCACCTAGTGTACAGCAGCAGCCAAAGAGCTGACTGCACATGCTTTTGTACTAAACTTGGATGGAATCCTGTGTTGGACTGGCTTGTGTAGATTGTGGTGTGTTGTCTGAAACGGCTTTGTATGTAGCAGATTCAAGTACACGGATGAACAGGGTGTATCACAGTGCATGTGACCACGCGCCCCGATTTTTGGTTCATGTTGGTTAGTTTTATATTACAGCATGTGTGTTGTGGAGCTGGAACTAGCCACCCATGGATGCGCTTTGTGCTGATCGTCAGAATTGTGAGCTGCTGAAGCGGCTGGCTGAGCAGGCAGCAACTGCACGCCATATGTCAGTGACCCATCATGAGGCGTGTCCAGTGCATGTGACTTGTATGGGATGGTTTGCATGCAACTCGAGTGCCGCCCTCTGTTCATGTTGCACGGCATGCCGCATGTTTTTTTTGTCTGAACAGGTTGACAAGCTTGTCAATATCGTTACGTTGGTGTTGTTCGCACAGCATCTGAGATCAATCCTAGCTGCGTGGAGACCGATCACAGCTACCCCTTAAATTGGAGACCGATCCCAGCTACCCCTCAAGGGCACACAGGTTGCTGAAAGCATGCGCATTCTTTGATTTGCATTGTACCTCGACAAATATGAAAGAAGACAGCACTGCACGCAAGCAAAGGAGTGCCCCTCAGATGTACATGTGTCAAGGAGTTGATTACTACCCTCGCCGCCCTGACCACGGCACTGACAATTTTCTGTCCACGGCACTGACAATTTTCAAATAGCTCGAAACTCTAGCAAACGACCTCTCCGTATCAACACAGGTCATCTACCTTTAGATGTAT
Source organism: Scenedesmus sp. NREL 46B-D3 (assembly GCA_014080715.1). NCBI lineage: Eukaryota > Viridiplantae > Chlorophyta > Chlorophyceae > Sphaeropleales > Scenedesmaceae > Scenedesmus > Scenedesmus sp. NREL 46B-D3. The sequence goes on along the minus strand of JACERP010000437.1, from coordinate 9,242 downwards.
CATTTAACGCGCTAGCGCACAGCCACAAACGACATTACCACCGGGGGTACCCCTGAGGAAGCCTTGTGCCCGCTGCCGCTACCAGCTGCTGATCTGCAACATCATCACATTCCAACTGTACTTCACATGATACAATATTGATGTCACGTCGTGCTGTTTCATTACATAACATTACGAACCCCATTCAGGAGCCAACGAGAAGCTCATTTGGGGGGGGACCTCATAAAAAAATATCATCGTCATCAAAAACAAAACAGAAGAATCAGCAGAGAAGATTTCGTCCGCTGCATCGATCGCTTGAGCAACAGAAACCGAAGAAAGGGTGCTCTGACTCCCCTTGGATCCTGTCACACCCCTTGTAGCAGAGGGGTAGATGCTGGAAGTTAGTGAATGTGAAAAGACAGAAATGCTCTACATGCCTCAGAGGGATGTCTATGTGCTAAGCTTCCACTAACTTCTAACATATTGCAAAAAGGGTGGGAAATCAGCGGAAGTTGGGAGTTACATTTCAGTGGGCAGGGTTGAAACAGGGGAAGCTGGGAGCTAGTAGGATTTAGTGGTAAGGCAAAAGCAGGAAGTCAGTGCAAACAGCCACGGGGAGTTAGCTGCTCAAGACATAGATTGGGCACCTGTAACTGCCAGAGGTCCCCTGGGCCCCTCCTTGGGGTGTCTGCATGGTGTACGGTGGCAACTGGGCTTAAAAGCAAGCTCATCATGCGCATGTGCCATGAGTCACCTGCAGCGTGGGTGAGACACAAAGGGCTGGGCCCCGGGCATGCAAGCTGTATGCAATCACCAGTTTGCTTGCAGGCAACTGTTTGCAAGCTTCCTACAAATGATGCAGTTCCTCTGTCGATTTGCACAGATGTAACTGATGTGAATACGACAGCGTTGAAACAATGTCACTATATATAGCCAATTGATATTATATTCAGCAGCAATGTCTTCACGGTGCCACTGCGTCGCATGCTTTGCGCATGGGCACTTGCCGTCAATGAAGCCGGTGGTGAGAGTAGCCTGTGCCCTGGAAATGATGTCAGATAACACTAGTGGCTTGGCAACTACTAACTTCCTGGCTTGTGTCACTAACTTCCCCTAAATTCCTGAAATGAGGCTTTCAGCAGGAAGTCAGGAGGTATAATCTACTAGGAGAGCCCAGAATTATGGAAGTTGGGAGTTAGCAGAAGTTTATTTTTCCACTATGTTGATTTGGCCCCTTTAGGGTACAACACAGCTGTGCAAGCAGAATCACTAACTTCCACCGTTTACCCCTCCGCTACAAGGGGTGTGACAGGAGTTAAGGGGAGTCAACGGGACCTTACCGAAGACAAGAAGGACACGGGGTCTGCCGCCGGGTGGCAGCGCACCAGACAGCAACAATGCACAAAGGCGGCCACAAGAGCAGGTTGCTGCCGCATGAATACACGCAGATCATGGGCACCAAGTCGGAAACGAGCCAGAGAACCAACATGCTCCCTATTGAGCGCAGCGGTCTGCAGCACATACTGGGGGCACCAAGACTCAAGACGCACAGACTGCAAGTTATCACCCGAGCAGGCAGCAAACCATCGTTCATATGTACTGTAAATTCCAGCCCCAGTGACAGCATCACGTGGATTCTGCGAGCACCCCTGCCACTGCTGATACAAAACACCCCTCAAATGCACTTTATACCACTTTGGCATCCAGATCCTCAAAGCTTTGTAGCCGCGGCATAACTGTAGTCAACTGCCGTGAATGATCATTTGTGTAAGACAGCACACGCTGCAACCGCCTGAACCACAAACTATCACTGCTCGACGTCTGAGACAGCCGCAAATTCTCACGCAATGCTCGCCCCAGCAAGGAGCATCACCCAACTCCACAGCCCTGTTCCGCATAGCTAAAGCTGCACGCAACCAAGTGCACACCAAAGGTTGGGCACCAAACTCCCTCAACAAAAGCATGCGGCAAGTTGATTTGCGGACACGACCTGCAATAGTGCGTAGAAAAAGGTACTGGACTCTGCTAATCACATTGTCCTGCAACTTGCCGACCAAAGCAGCACCAGATCCAGGTTGTCTCAGCAGAGCTGGACCCCAGACCTCTGAGCAGTAGCATAAAATGGGGGAAACCAGCGTGTTGAATAGTTGCACTTGCATTGACAGGTTGCTGACGCCATGCTCCTTGCACCTAGCCAACATTGCCCACATTGCCCTGCTGCCTGCAGCTGCTAGAGTTTCATCATTTTCATTGACAACCCCAACACGCCACTCAACAGTTCAACCGCCGATTGAACGGCCATCGCCAGCTGCACTACAGTGTCCTATTCCGCTGGCTGTCGCCCAGCAGTGCCTTTTTACAAGGCAAAACTCCTTATTTGACGCCGGCACAACAGCTGCGTCTGCACGCCCAGCTACAGGCACAGCTGGCACAGCACCCATCTGCGCCTCCGCAAGTTCGACAGCTGCAGGGCCACTTGCCAAATGCCAAATACCAAATACCAAAGTAGGGCCACAGGCCCACCCACTAAGGCGCCAAACAAGGCTCATGGGGTCCCACAACAGCCAAGGAGTACCAATCCAACCAACTAATGCGAGGCCTCAACAAGTTCTGAGGATGCTGTCTCTGAGGCGCTAGTGTCACTTGGGAGCACAGCATGCGCCATAGCCGGATCATTTCTAACCAGAAGACAATAGTAGTTGAATGCAGCAACACTACTCTGTCTCTGCTGCATAAAGTCAGCCAGACACCGTCCAAGAGGGCTCACAGCTGGGCTCTGCCACCCTCCAAAATCAACAAACAGCCGCCAGAAGCGATTGCGAACAACCTGATATGCTGTCAATGCGTCACATTCAAACACAAAGTGAAACTCATCCTCAACTTGGCCAGCACCGCACCAAGAGCACAGTTGCTGTTGCCTGGGTAGCAGAGAGTTATCAGCCCTCTCCCACCGACCAGTAGCCACACGCAAGTCATGCGCACCCAGACGAAAACGCATCAAAGATGACAGGTGCATCTTGTTTAAAGCCAGCTATGTTGTGCACATAATCTGGACACCAACTCAATGGTTTCGTCAACTCAAGCTCATCAATAGGGGAGCATGCAAACCAGTTCTCATAGGTAAAGTGCATGACAGTATCAGACCCAGCTACTCTGGAGTTGGCTGGCAAGTCCTGCCACTGCTGGTACAACCATGCTTGGAAAGCACTCTGTACATTGCTCAATTCAGAGGCATCAAGGCAATGCAAGCCAACCATTGAGTCAGGAATGTCTGCTAACGTTCCCGTATGGGTATGTAGCGTACGCACAAAAGCCCGAAACTGCCAAAACCACAGTGACCTCTGCCTGCCCTGCTCAACACTGCTGGGGTAGGCCCTCAAACTCAAATCCATGTTCTCCTGCATAGCAAGAAACAATCAGTCATTGGGGAGCCGTGCAACCACTCGGTGCCACAGGTCCCAGCAAGCTATGAACCATCCACTGACTATTGGTCGGCAGCCAAACTCACGTAGTAGAAGCTGCCTGCATGTTGATTTGCGCACACGACCAGCCAGCATGCGCAAGAACATCAATTGCACCACCTGCATGTCATTGCTGAGAGCCTTGCCAACACCCGGCGGCCCACTGCCGCAGCCATGTAGCAGTGCAATGCCCCACACTTCAGAGCAGTAGCACAAGATGCGGGATACGAGTGAGTTGAACAGATGCACCTGCAGACCAAGGCCGGTGATGTTGTGATCAGAGCAGCGCGAGCGCATCGGCCACATTGCCCGAGATCCAGCAGCTGCAAGGGACGAAACACACGCTGCAACACCCTTGGTATCATGAAACACACACCCTAGGTAACGGAACTCGCTGCTTTTGGGCACTGGCACACGCACACCATTACTAGTAGTGCTTCTGAAAATACTGATTTTCTGAGCTCTCTGAGCTTGTTGAGGTTGCGGTTTCTTTCGGTTGATTGTCTTCTTTTGAATTTCGTGGACCCCATGAGCCTTGTTTGGCTCCTTTGCGGGTGGGCCAGTGGCCCTACTTTGGTAGTTCGGTGATTCGGTAAAAGGGATCCCGCGGCCTTCGGGAGGTTGTGCCTTTTTGTTTGCCGGAGGCATTTACCGAAGTACCGAATTACCAAAGTAGGGCCACTGGCCCACCCGCAAAGGAGCCAAACAAGGCTCATGGGGTCCACAAAACAAAATTCGTTTAGTCGGCACCCAGGTGGTTTGGAGGTTGCAGAGATATGTGGAAAGTTGTGATGAATTGTTGCCCTTACTAAGTGACTAGTGACTAGCCATGAGCTATTAATCAAGCCCAAGGCAATTCAGTGTGTTTAGTCTAATATATATTAGATGTATTTATTGTATTAATAATACTGTTCAGGTGCGGACTAGGGTCACAATGTGGATGTAAAGCGGGCCTTTCAAGAAGTCGCCATGCTGCTTAACTCGAGCTGCTGCCTTTAAGGGCAGCTGTACAAGCGCATGCCCCATCGCTGCATGGCCTGGCTCAGGAGCTCCTTGATGCCCTCCTCACTCTTCGCAGCAGCAGCAGCAGCAGCAGCAGCAGCAGCAGCAGCAGCAGCAGCAGCAGCAGCAGCAAACCCAACAAGGAGTCAGCATGCCATGATGATGATGAAGGAATCAGCATGCCGTGTGTGCTTTCTCGCCCAGATTCAGACTCAGACAGCCAGCGCAGGTATGATTGTCCGCTAAATAACATGATGCCAGCAGTGCAACATTAACTAGCTGGTGTACTCAAACACGTTCAAATAGACAGGGAAGGCTGAACTTGCATGGATGATTGTCAATTAAGTGTTGCATAGTTCAGTCCCTGACAACCCTTGCAGAATCTGATGTACCACAGCTTTTGGCGGACATGTGCAGACACATGGCATGATGAACCAGCTCAAGTTGTGCAACCTTAGGATTGACATCATCATTACCTCGCTGCAGCAAGGTGTTCAACAGTGCCATGACTGCATGTGATTGTGCTGCAGTACAGAGCTCCATGCTGACCTCTGTCTGTCATACTTGCTCATGGTGGCCTCGTTCACATGTTTGGCAAGCAGCAAGTCACACTAAGAGTGCTGTCTCCCTTGCAACTAAAGTCGCGTTAGATGTGATGGTGGACCTCGCACCTGGATGCTGCTGTAGTCCTCCTTGCCGATGTACTCCTTCTTCATGCCTTCTGCCTGAAAGGCATAGCAGCAGCAGCAGCAGCAGCAGCAGCAGCAGCAGTAGCAGCAGTGCCACAGAGGTATCACCATCACCATCATCATCATCATCATCATCATCATCAGCAGCAGCAGCGGTATCCGCAGCAGCAGCAGCAGCGGCAGCAGCAGCAGCAGTGCCACAGAGGTATCACCATCACCATCACTATCAGCAGCAGCAGCAGCAGCAGCGGTACCCGCAGCAGCAGCGCCACAGAGGCACCAGCCTGTTTGCAAGGTGGCCCTGCAGGTTTTCAGTAACAGTATGTGGATGGATAGCGGCTGCAGCGGCAACACCAGCGCCAGTGACAGTGTGGATGGACAGCCGCTGCAGCGGAGGATATGTGCATGGATAGCAGCTGCATATGTGGATGGATAGCGGGTGCAGCGTCAGTAACAGTATGTGGATGGATAGCGGCTGCAGCGGCAACACCAGCGCCAGTGACAGTGTGGATGGACAGCGGCTGCAGCGGAGGATATGTGGATGGATATCAGCTGCATATGTGGATGGATAGCGGGTGCAGCGGAAACATATGTGGATGGATAGCGGCTGCAGCGGCAACACCAGCGCCAGCAACAATGGCACATGGGATCTGGCACCTGAGATCCATGCAGCGACTGGCAAGCAGCCCAGTTGCCTTTCCTACCTGTGCCGCGCCCCGCATGTGGCTGCTGCTGCATTCTTAGCCACCCTGTCTGTGGACACACCTCCTCAATCCAGCAACAGCTTACACAGAGTCCTCTCAACGCTCTTTGGAAACAAAACTGGCCCGTAAATCAGCCTCAAGTGCAGCCCATGTCGCAAGTTCCGGTCTCAGCTGCAGCCTCATCCCAGTTGGCAGATGTTTCTTGAACGCACGGGTGAACCACCATTGCGATGTTTACATCGCGCATCACAGCACAAACACGCACCACATCACGCATCACAGCACATCACGCATCACAGCACATCATCACAGCACATTATCGCAGCACATTATCACAGCACATCACATCACGCATCACAGCACACACACGCATCACATCACGCACCACAGCACACTATCACACACATCACAGCACAAACACGAATCACATCACGCATCACAGCACAAACTCCGGTTGATGCACAGTCCTGAGCACACAGCTGACCATGGCTGGCTGGGCTCACCCTGAGGGTTGAGCTCGTGTGTGAAAGCCTACCACGCCGCAGGGTGCGCCTTGCGTCTTCCTTGGACACAGCCACACGTTGAAGACCATGCCGTCGCTGCAGGTCTGCTGTTTTGTAACAGCACATCATCACAGCAATGACAGTACATCACACATCACAGCACAAACACGCACCACATCACGCATCACAGCACAAACTCCGGTTGATGCACAGTCCTCAGCACGCAGCGGACCATGGCTGGCTGGGCTCACCCTGAGGGTTGGGTTCGTGTGTGAAAGCCTACCACGCCGCAGGGTGCGCCTTGCGTCTTCCTTGGACACAGCCACACGTTGAAGACCATGCCATCGCTGCAGGTCTGCTGTGTTGTAACAGCACATCATCACAGCACATCATCACAGCACATCATCACAGCACAACATCACAGCACATCATCACAGCACTGACAGTAGATCACACATCACACCCATGTGCCTTGTTTGGCTTAGTGGGTGGGCCTGTGGCCCTACTTTGGTGTTTGGTATTTGGTATATGGCAACGCTGCCCTGAGGCAGGCACTCTTGCCGAACCAAACCCACCCAAGTACAGCTCACCTGCTCAGCGCCCACCTTGCCCTCGGCGGTTTCCACCAACCGCACATACGTCTGACTTGCTGTGCTGGACAGCTGAACGCTGCACCATGAACCTGCACCTTGAACCCTGGGCAGTCTGCACCTTGAACCCTGGGCAGTCTGCACCTTGAACCCTCAGCACCGCCTCACCCTGAGCATCGCCTCACCTCTTCACCCCGCACCCTGAACCCTCAGCGTCACCTCACCTAAACACCCCGCACCCTGAACCCTGAACCTCAGCACCGCCTCACCCTGAGCATCGCCTCACCTAAACACCCCGCACCCTGAACCCTGAGCATCGCCTCACCTCTATCGGCAGGTTTTCCTGGAACCACGGGTGGGCGTAGATGTCTGCTATGCTGTAGCGCTGCAGCGGGTCGGGCACCAGTATGCGCCGCAGCAGGTCCAGGCAGGGGGCGCTGACGGGGACGCTGCTAGGGGGCTGCCACTGCGATGGACAAGTTGCGCAACGCAGGCGCAGACGGCAAGCAGTGGCAGCAAACATGGTGGTGGTGAGAGCGTCTGATGCCTGATGGATTGCAGGGTGGCATGTAAGATGGGGGGGGAGACGGAGCCGCATGAGGTTTGGCTCCAGGCAGCCACCGCCGCTATCCTGCCCTGCACTGCTGCTCCTATGTCCTGCATTGCTGCTGTCCTGCCATGGCCTGAGCTGAACAAAGCCAGGCAGGCACTGGTGCTGCTGTCCTGCGGTGCTGCTGTCATGTCCTGCCTTGCTGCTGTCCTGCGGTGCTGCTGTCATGTCCTGCGGTGCTGCTGTCATGTCCTGCCTTGCTGCTGTCATGTCCTGCCTTGCTGCTGTCATGTCCTGCGGTGCTGCTGTCATGTCCTGCGGTGCTGCTGTCATGTCCTGCGGTGCTGCTGTCCTGCCTCATCATGCACTATCCCACGCCAGGCAGGCACTGCTGCTGTGAGCCTGTCCTGCACCACTGATGCCATGTCCTGCATTGCTGCTGTCCTGCACTGAACTAAGCAAGGCCTGCACTGCTGCTGTGAGCCTGTCCTGCACAGGATGCAGACTCCTTGCCCATTGTTGCAGCAAACGAGGAGGCAGCATTTCAAGGTGTGCGAGACCATGGGCAGCACAGGTGCGACTAAGGGAAAATGGGTGTGACCATGGGTGTGACAGGTGTGACCATGGGTGTAACAGGTGTGACTGCGTGTGACAGGTGTGACTGCGTGTGACCATCGGTGTGACATGTGTGACTGCGGGGCGAGTGTGTGAACATCCGCAGATGGTCCAGCAGAAGATCATCTGACAGGACGCTCGCAGGGACTAAGGTTGACAACCCAGGAAGCGATGATCGGACAGGCCGCAAGGCAGCACACGCACATGGTGAAGACTGCAACCTCCCAATCAAGCCAGCCAAGCCAGTCACGCCGGTCCGACCAGTCAGCATACCTGCCCCTCTGTGATGCGCGCACCAGCGACTGGTTGCGCTCCATGTCGCTCCGGGCTGCCGGGTCCGGCGGGAAGGGCGTGGTGCCAAACACATCCAGTACAGCATCACGCCGCAGCTCCAGATGTCGCACTTCACGCCGTATCATCGTGCCGGAGCTGCTGATGGCGAGGACCTCCGGCGCCATGCAGACCAGCGTGCCGACCTGCGCTCGCAGCAGCCGCAGCAAATTCATGTGTTACCTGAGGCAAGGAGAACAAGACACCATGCGATCCAAGTGGTGCAGCAGCCGCAGCGCTGCCACTGTGAGCATTGACCTGCAATCCAAGTGCGTGGATGGGTAAAGGATTGTGCTGGATGAGGTACCACGTTGCAGCTCAAAAAGTCACACCTCTCAGACACGAGTCGCTGTCCTTGGCATCACAGCTGGTTGAGGTGAACACTTCCAGCGCCATGCAGACCAACCGGCAAAATCAAGAGCGCAAGCGTCGTGGCCAGGTTATGTGTGATCGGTCTCGAAGCATCAACGGTGTGCTCACTCTCCTGCATGCTTATGAGCATGCTTATGAAATGGCCAGCGTCAAGGTCTGAAGTGGTGGGCAGCAACCTGGCACCTTCAAAGCAGCGTGCGAACCTGAGGAAACTGCATGAGAAGCGGCGTTGGGTGACACACAGGCCAGTGCTGCATGCGAACATGCAAGGCAGCTTAGGGCCAAGCATAAAGGAGGAATAAAAATAAAGGAGGAATAGCGCCACGCGCATCAGCCATGGTTCACAGGACACATGCACATGCACAGCTCACCTTGGTCTTGGGGTCGCTGGTCTGGTAGGCCTTGCAGTAGCCGAAATCGGCAATCTTCAGCACCGGCGGCCGC
>JACERP010000436.1:37500-61608 GCA_014080715.1 Scenedesmus sp. NREL 46B-D3 | reverse complement strand
ACGCTGCTGAACCTCGGCGTGAAGAACATCAGGCTGGGCCCCCGCAGCTGCCCAGCGTTCTGCACACCAGACATGATTGACCTGCTGGTCAAGACGTTCGATCTCAAGGCGGTGAGTGCCCACAGCACACGGCGGCCAGCAAGCAACTGCGCTGCATTGCTATAATAGTGCTGGGTGCTGCGTTTCTGTGCGTGCATGTTTCACTTGATTGGTAGTGTGCAATGCAGTGAGCTGAGTGCATCAACATGGAGGAAAGCAGGGGAATTAACACTTGGAGTCGCATGACACTCATCTACTGCCTGCTGTGCTGTGTCGTGTGTGTGCGCAGGCTGATACCAAGCACCCTGACGAGGAGATCAAGCGCATGATGGCCAACGCTTAATTTCCGATCCGTCATATTCTGCGTCAAGTTCTGCAGCTGCACAGGGCAAGCTAGAGCTGCAGGAAGGTCAGCTTGTTGTCCAGCATGATTGTCATGGTTGGGGAAGGGAACAACAGAGGGGAGGGAACAACGGGTGACAGCGGAGGTAACCCGTTCAACATATGTATTCTGCAGCAACGTTGAAGTGTCACCAGCAGGGGTGCAAGCCTGTTGTGATGAACACGTTTTTCCATGCAACAGGCTTGTATGTTGACGTGCCAATGAGTGTGAAAGAAGCTTGTGTGTTGGGATTGTGGTCATCAGCTGCATCTTTTGGAACGATGCATACACCACCAACAGGATGGGCTTGCAGGCCATCTGTCTGCAGGTCTGTTCGTTGTATTTTGGCACTATCTCTCGTGTCCCCATTTTTGCCCCACTAGCATCATGTTGGCTGCCAAGGAACGAGCTGCCAAATGATGAACGAGTGTATTGCTGTAGATAGTTCATGTGATGTCATAGCATCGTTGTCACAGCAATCAGCTTGCCTTTGTGCCTGTAGTGCTGCGGTTGTCAGCATTTTGTGCTCTTTGAGATTTCACCAGTTTGCCACTCGAGACAAGGTTGCCCATGGACCTTTTGGAATTTGCGCATAATGTTGCATTTTGATGCCACCTGGGCCATGCTGACATCCATATTTGTTTCTCGGTGTGCTGTTGTTTGAGGAGTATGCTGCCCACAGAGGAGGGCCACAACCCCCCTTCTGGTTTGTTGCGTGGTTCACCGTGCCACCTATGCTGCTACCAGATATTGTGCCCTTTCGCATGGATTTATTGCTAGGCTATACTGTACGTTGGCTGCTTGTGTGTGCATGCTCTGCATCCCTTTCCCCCTTTGGTTGTGGAGAGACATTTTGAACCCCATGAGCCTTGTTTGGCTCCTCAGTGGGTGGGCCAGTGGCCCTACTTTGGTAACTTGGTAACAATGCAAGTGGCAGGCCTGACTGCACAAGGTACCGCTCTCTTCTTTCTGTGATGGGTTTTAAGACAAGGGGTTCTGTATCATGGTGGGAACGGGGAGTTCAATCTTGTAACAAGTTGTTCTGTGCCAGATGATGCTGTATCCCATGGAGATCTTGCGTACCAATATCTGTACTGGAGACGTCGCCTGCCAGCTCTTCTGCAATGACTGACATCACATGATAGACATAACGTTTGCTTGCCATTGAACTGAAATGGTGGGATGTCTCGCGGGCCGCTTTCTGTGCGGGCCGCGCAGCGGCCCTCCCTGTTGCTGGACTTTGCCGACGCAGTTACTTCGCAAACATTACTGTGTCATGAAATTTAACCGTGCCTGGCCAAACAGGTGCTTCAAGTGCCCACGAGAGCTGCACCATGCCACCTTGACATATGCTGCTGCTGCAACCTTCATGGCTACCGCCCTGCTGCACCTGAAGCTTGTGGATAGTGTGCAACAGAACAAGAATCCAGTTCACATAGGAACAAGACACTTCAACTGGATCCAGCTTGAAGCCATGTTGACCACCATCCATCAACCGACACTCATCATCTGCTCAGCTGTGCAACAAAGGCACGGTGGTTAAGGCCCTATCCTGACCACGTGAGTGCAAGTGCTTTGCCTGCACCCTTTGCTTGCACCCTGAAGCGCGTGTATATTTAAAGTCCGCATGGGCTCATTCTGTGAACAAGTCCATCATAAAAAGCTCTCGTGCATCCAGTCAACCTTGACTGTAGTCACGGTCACAACCTAAAGCAATCACAGCAGCATATGCTTGCCTAATGGAGTAAACAGGCGAATGTGCCACTGGCGACACATTGTGAAGGTAGCCCAAGTACTTGTATCGCTGAAGTACAACCATGGACAATGGCGTCTGGCATTGCGGCAGTGCTCAGCACCAGACAGGCCATGCAAAGAACTGAGCCTGTACCACAGCTGATGCTGCCGCTGGTCCTGCAACAACTGACTGCTGCAGGATGTGCTGCTTGCACCAAACAGCCGCTGCGGCACCAGCAGCAAGCTGCAGCTGGCCTTCAAGTGACCGTCACAGCATGCTCCCACTGCCCAACTTGAACTGCAGAGTCTAAGCACGCCACGTGGCTGTGCCAAGGGTGTTGCGCTCTGCGGCACCTGTGCCTCCAACACCACCACAGCGCTGTGGCGGCAGCGCCGCGAACAGACTGACGCCACTACTTGATGCAACTAGTGGTCACCAGACCATCACGGCCTTTGCTCAGCGGATGCAGGGCATGCGCCACACCCAGCCAGGCGATTCCTGCTGCAACACACCACGGCAGTTGCACTGCACGTGAACGCCTCGCCGGCAGTGCTGCTGCTGCTGCTGCCGCCGCCGCGCCCGGTGCTGCTGCACAAGCAGCGGCAAGCTCTTCTGCGGAGGCTCGCACCATCAACCACTTCAGTCCTGCGGAGCCCCCCATGGCAGCCTGTGCAAAGCTGCTCATACCTCGGCAGCAACCTGAGTGCAGCCGCTGCCCCTCTAGCAGCAAACAGCGTTTCAGGTTGCAGTTACCACAGCCAACACCCACTTTCAGCTGCTTGCAGCACCTGCACTGCCTCACTGCTGCTGCGATTGCTGCTGCTGCCGCCATGCCTGGTACAGCTGCAGCAGCAGCAGCCAACTCTGCTGCGAGGCCTCCACCACAAGCCGCTTCAGCATGCCAGCTGAGCCCCACACAGCCGCCTGCGCCATGGGGTGCGCACCCTGCAGCACCCGGGCCGTCACCACAACAGCCAGCTGCTCGGCAGCAGACATGGCATGCAACCCCACCCAGCCTGCACCTGCTGCACCCAACGCCAGCAGCTGCGTTGCGACACTGAAACCGCTGATCCCCCTCCCATCCTGCCCGTCTGCTGCTGCAAGGAAGCGCCACGAGCTGCGCACGGCGGCTGTTGCAGCCTGTGCAGCATATGCCCAGCAGGCTGCAGCACTGCTGAGCAGCTGCAGCAGCCCCGTGCCACCTGGCACCGCCTCCGCTGCCGACTGCAGCAATTCTTGGCCTGCGGCAGCTACCGAAGCACCAGACGTGCTCCACCAAGCGCCGATGAGCTGCCTCACCAGGCCACTCACGAAGCTGCCAGCACTCGCTGCTGCTGCGAGTGCAGACGCCCCAGCAGCGGGCAGCTGCGGGCGAGTGTGCGCCAGCAGCAGCGAAGAGCACTGCAGCAGCAGCTGCACAGCGTGCAGCGCATAACCTGCTGCTGCCTGCGCAGCTGCGATGCTCAGGGTGGCGCCCTGGCCTGCGGCGCCCAGCCAGATGCGGGCTGTCGCGTAGGGTGCTCGGATGCTGAGCAGCAGCCACAGCTTGAGCCCCAGGCCCGCCCACAAGCCGGAGATGACCGACAGGCTGTCAGCAACTGCCAAACTGCTGGTACTGCCCCGCTGCTGCTGCTGCTGCTTTGCCCCTCTGACGGGACCTGCTGTTGCTGAGTCTGCTGCTGCTGCAGCAGCGATGGGTGCAACAGGCTGTGGCGCACCAGGCCGGCTGGCACCATTCAAGTAGCCGAAGGCGTTGCCCGCCCATGCTGCTCCGATCCAGCTGGCAATGCTTCCTTCCGGCTGCTGCTCCTCTGCAGCAGCAGCAGCTTCAGCAGCCGCTCCTTCTTCTGCTGGTGCTGCCAGCAGCAGCTTACTCGCACCGCCTGTGCCCAGTGCCAGCGGCTGCGTGGCCAGCAGTGGGTGCGACAGCAGCACCTGCTGCGGCAGCTGCCGCAGATCACTTGCCAGCACTCGCGCTGCGGCTCCTGCAAACAGCTGCCCCTGCCGCACCGCAAATGCGCCCGTCTGCCACGACAGCATCACCGCTGCCTTGCCCGTCCCCCATGCCAGCTGCTGAGACGCCAGCACAGCAGCAGAGGCGCCCAGCAGCGTATACAGCAGCAGCACCAGCTGGTAGTGCGCAAGCCACACCAGTCCCATGACATAAAGCCGCGCTGCTGCTGCTGTGCCGTGTGTCACCAGCCCTAGCCCGGAAGCAGCCGCATCGCGGGCACCGGCAAGCACTGCTGCAGGAGCTGAGATGATACCCAGGCCCAAGCCGCCAACCCCTGCTGGCGCCGGCACCGCCACTTGCTTTGCATGATCCGGGCTGTCATCAGCGTGTCCAGGCTGCTGCTGCGTCGCATTGGAGGCTGCCATGAAGCCCCTGCCAAGCAGCCACGCCAATGCGGCTTCTGCTGCTGACAACGGCCACACTCTTGCAGCAAACTGCCGTGGCAGCACGCCTGCCAGGCCTCCGCTGCCTGCTGCTGCTGCTGCTGCTGCTGCTGCTCCCGCAGGTCGCACTCCTGCCACAGCGCCCGCGGAAGCCATGCGCTGCAGTGCAGAGCTGATGCTGCCGCCACTGCCAGCCGCTGCTTCCTGCAAGCCTTGCGCATCGGCGGCGGCTGCTGCTTCTGGAGACGCCACGGTGGATTGCCTGGACAGGTCCCCGGCGTGTGACGGTGGCACAGTGGACACGGATGCGTTGGTGCTGCCCTGTGCTGCTGCTGCTGCTTCAAAGTACTGGTGCTGCAGCGCTTGCCAGTAGTGCATACCAGCAGCTGCGGCAGCAGCCGACATCTGCGGCACCTGCACAGGCATCTGCATGGGGAAAGGCACTGGCATTTGCAAGGGGAAAGGCACGGGTACCGCTGGGTACATGCCGTATGCCATATGCATGCCCATGCCCATGCCCATGCCATGCCGTTGAGCTGCTGCTGCTGCTGCTGCTGCTGCTGCCTGCAGATGCTCTGGCTGCATGGCTGTCGGTGCCATCATAGCAGTGCCAGGGTGGTACGGGACTAGCATTGCAGGGTGATGAGGTACCATGGCGCCTGCTGCTGCTGCTGCTGCTGCTGCTGCCATGTACGGCCCCAAAGCAGCGTCATTTGGTCCAGCCTGTGCATGCATGCTTGCAGGAAAGAAGCCTGGGGTGAGCTGAGAGCCTGCCGCTGCTGCTGCATCCGCTGCTGCCTGCTGGCTGGGGTGCTTTGCAGTTGCCAGTGCACCTGCACCTGCACAGCTACGCTGCTGCTGCTGGCCCTGCTGCTGCTGCGAATCTGTTGCAGCTGGTGCTACAGGAGTCGACCCAGCAGCAGCTGCATGTGGGCTGGCTGGCAACGGGTTGGCGTGAGCATCTACTGCTGTAGTACTAGCTGTATAGCTGTCTGTTGGCTGCTGCTGCTGCTGCTGCTGCTGCAGGGCCTGCTGCTGCTGCTGCTGCTGCTGCAGGTCCGGCTGCTGCTGCTGCGGCATATGTTGTTGCTGGCCCGGCATGGCATGCGGAGCAGCATGAGTCGCCCCTGTGGGGGCCACCTGCCCTGCCGCTGAGCCCCAAGGCGTGCTCTGCGCCTGGCCCCACAACCCCTGGCTCTGCTGGTTGCCAGGCGGCTGCATCCACTGCGCTGCCTCCGCAGGACTGGCCCCTGCTATTGGACCATACTGCGCAAAGGGCGTGGCTGAGGCACCTGCAGCTGCGGCTAGGGCTGGCGGCCCAAGCTGCTGCTGCTGCTGGTGGTAGTAGTGCTGCTGCTGCTGCTGCTGCTGCTGCTGCTGTGGATACTGCGGCTGTGGCTGCTGGTACTGCTGTGCATACTGTGCATGTGGTGGTGGCTGCTGGTGCTGCTGGTGCTGCTGCTGGTTGGGCTGCTGTTGCAAGTAATGCAGGGGTTGCTGGCCGGTCGCTGCCCTCATGTTGCTTGCAGGACTGTGGCTGTACCGTGCATCGCCACCTGCTGCTGCATCATACGCACTGCCAGCTGCGGCAGCCATGCCGGCCGACAGCCCAGGCGCGTGTGGTGCCACTGCTGGTGCTGACACACCGCTGCCAGCTGCACTGCTGGCACCCAATGCACCGCGTCCTCCGTAAGCGGCGGCAACAGTCGGCGAGATGGCGCTGCTGTTGCTGCCACTGCTGGGTCCGCCTCCAGCCATTGCTGCCAGCAGCTGCTGGGCGAGCTGCTCAAGGACTTGCTGCTGCTGCTGCTGCTGCTGCTGCTGCTGCTGCTGCTGCTGCTGCTGCTGCTGCTGCTGCTGCTGCTGATACTGCTGCTGCTGATACTGCTGGTGCGGCTGGTGGTGCTGCTGCCGCTGCGCATGCTGTTGCAGCTGCATGTACTGCATGGCAGCCTGCTGCTGTGGCTGAGGAGATGGAGAACCGGAGGCTGCTGCGCCTGGGTAGGCGCCCAGTGCGTGGTGAAGGACGGGTACAACTGGGGTTGACTTTTGCTGCTGCTGTTGCTGCTGCTGCAGCTGCTGCTGCTGCTGCTGCTGCCCAAGCATCTGGGTCAGTGCCTGCCGCAGCAGACCATCTGTGTCGTTGGCGGCCAGCGTGTGACTGCCCAGGGCTGTGACAGGCGCCTTAGCAGCGGCAGCAGCACCAGCAGTGCTGCTACCTGCACCGTCAAAGGCGCCATTGGGCGTCCAATAACCTATTTGTGCCTGTGATGCGGCTGTAGAGCTGCTCTGCTGCTGCTGGTGCTGCTGTGGATACTGCATGCCGTTCATAGACTGGTACCCAGGTGCACTGTGGTTGCTTGCAGAGTATGAGAGTGCCACACTGGGTGCCGTACTGCCGACACTGCTGGTGCTGTGTGGCCCATCGCTGCCTATCTGCAGCTGGCTGCCGCCATGCTGCCACTGGCCGGCTGGCAAACCCAGCGGGGAGGGTGGGTAGCGGAGAGCCCCGCCAGGCATGCCTGCCCTTGCAGCTGCCATTGCTTGCTGCTGCTGCTGCTGCTGCTGAAGGTGCAGCCAGTGCTGTTGTGCGTCTGCCCTTCCTGCAAGGCTGCCTGGGGTGCTCGGAGGCGAGGCAACGTCTGGTAGCATCGCCTCCAGGTGGCTGCCGCTGCTGCCGGTGCGGCTGCCAAGCAGCTGCACGTGAAGGCTGGGTGACAGCGGGTACGCAGCTGTGCTTGCAGGAGCACTGTTGCTCAAGAAAGTAGCGGCCTGTGGCTCCGGCTGCATCTGCGTCTGCATGTACTGCCCTAATGCGGGCATGCTGTGCATGCCTTGGGTGGCTGAGCTTGCAGGAGGATGGTGTTGCGCTGTTTGAGCTAGATGCACGTGGGAGACAGGCAAAGTGCCAATCTGGCCGGCTGTTGCCAGGCTGTTGCTGCTGGATGGCGCATCCTGCAGTTGCTGCTGAGCTGGCCTGGCATAGCCGCTGTTGCTGATGCTGCTGCTGTTGGCGCCCTCACTCTGTTGCCAGTGGTTGGCTGCTGCTGCGAGGTGCCCCTGCTGCTGCTCACAAGGGTGCTGGTGAGTTGAAGTATAAGGCAAGGCTGCTGCTTCTGCACCTGCAGCACTGCCTGCATGGAGTGGGTCTGCCTCTGTGTGTACTTCATGCAGCAGCGCTTGGCTTAGGTGCATGGCATAGGCCGGTAGCCCCTGTGCCACAGCAATCTTTTCACTTGCAAGCTGCATGCTATGTCCTCCTGGACTGTCGGGCTGCATGGCCAGGCCTAAACTGCCGGCACTGCTGCTGGTGCTGTCTGGCTGCATTACGCGGGTTGTACTAGGTCCTGCTTCTTGTGGTTTATGCGGCAGGTGGTGCTGCTGCTGGCAGTGCCTGCAAGGTAAGTGCGGGTTTGCTGCTGCCTCACTCATGTACTGGCGGTGTGCCTAGGACATGCAGTTCAGGCGTTATGATGGAGTGCCAAAATGCCATACATAGACCAGAGAATGAGGCATTGCTAAGTGACGGCACAGCCACATCACATGACAGCAGCAAGGCAGGGCAAGAGCATGCCAGAACAGGATATATGCGTGCCTGCGGTGCTACCAACAACATGTATTCTTCATTCCTTACCTGTCAGAGCAGTGAGTGGTTGTTGTCAAAGAAGCAGGTACGCCTGATGCTTGCGAGCTGGCGCGTCAGCACACTCAGGTGGCACGATCACACATGCTGCTAGAAATCGAAACACACTCCCACTACGACGGTGATGATGGTAATTTGCACAACCATGAGGTTGCCCTGGCACAGGTCATGCAACTGTCATGATCACACTCACTCCACCTGCTGGTGCCGGTTACAGGTGACACTGCCAAACAAATCTTTCTTCATTGAATAATAGCTCATCAGTTTGCGACTGGCTTTGGAAGCGTCACAACATATAACGCCGGCACCAAGGTTTGAGAACAGGCCGACCCGCTGCGTCCACCACACGTGCCCAGACGCTTGAAGTAAGCACAAGTTCGACAGCATTGCTTTGCGGGAGTACCAAGCGGCCACGCATGACAATCACAAATTCCAAGATGTGCCTGCTGCTGGTGTGCTCTGCACCACTGATTTGACGTGCCGCAATGTATAGCAGCACAGATAACAACAGCGCTGCTAGCCAACAAGCAAAAGGGCCTTCACTCAGCTGTCAAGGCATCAAGGACCCTCGCCTGCAGGCAGCACTGCTGCGCCATCCTAGTATCAATCAGGACCAGCAGGCAGTGGCTGGGCTGCTGCAGACATGCAGGGAACTGCATGCTGCAGTGACACACGGTAATGAAGGGCAGCTGCAGCTAGCTGTGCAGCCTCGGAACCTGCAGTCTGTGGAAGGACTTGCAAGCTGGATGCAGAAGCATGGCACCATGTGTCGTGAGCTTGCACTGGACCTGATATGATATAGTAAACAGACAGGGTGCACAGCCATGTATAGCCGCAACAGCCGCAGCACAAAGTATAGGGCGGCAGCAGCTGCTTGCTGGGATCAGGCATGGAGCAAGCAGTAGCAGCAGCAGGGGCGTTGCAGCTGCAGTCGTTCTCACTTGCGGGCGCCGCAGCTGGCCGCGCAGTCCTGCGGGCGCTGCCGGCATGGCACTTCACACGGCTGCATGTGGAGGTGTGCTTGGCTGACACCACCAGCATGGAGGCCATTGCAGCCCTCTCAGCCCTGCGCTCCCTGGAGCTGAAAGGCGTGTACCCAAGCAGCTTCGTGTGCGCAGCTTTCCCACATCTGCAACAGCTGACCCGACTGCAGTTGGACCCAGTCTCGCCAGCGGACCTGATGTTCCTGCAGCCAATCAGCAGACTGCCCCGGCTGCAGGAGCTGCATACAACAGTGTGGATCCTTTATGATTTTTACGAGCTCTTGATCCTGCGCGACTGGTCCAAGCAGCATGCTGGTGCTGTCAGCAGCCTCAAGATAGAAGTTGCTGAAGATTTTGATTACTCACTTATCAGTGACCATGCATCTGAGGTTGTGGGTGTACGGGCAGTGGTGGCAGCAGTGCAAGAGGCAGCAGCAGCAGCAGCAGCAGCAGCAGCAGCAGCAGCAGCAGCAGCAGCAGCAGCAGCAGCAACAGCAGAGCTAGCTGCGGGCCCAACAGCAGGGGCAGCCTCCCAACATCCAGCAGTGCAGCTTGGCGGCCTGCAGCTGCAGTCAATTTTCTTGTGCTTAGATACACCCGGCGATGCAGCTGTGGAACTCTTGCACGCGCTGCCGGCCAGCAGCCTCACACACCTGCAGTGCCGGCACAGCTGGCACAATGCGGCACAGGTCAGCGCTTTGTGCAGGCTCACAGCTCTGCAGAGCTGCTTGTTATTACCTCAGATCAGCTGGGGCTTGGCAGGCGCTGCTGCGCTTGCGCAGCTCTCAGCCTTGCAGCTGCTTACACGCCTGGAGCTGGCTGTTCATCGGGTGCAGCTGCAGCACCTGCCGCAGTTGCCGCAACTGCAGGTGCTGCACGTGTGTTGTAAAGTTTACCACATGATCAGCTGCAGCTGGGACACCTGACATCTGTGGTGCGCCTGGCGCTGGACGACAGAAGAACACCGCTGCTTTGTACAGACCAATTGCCACCCAATTTGCGTGGGCTTGTATGGCTGCAGACACAAGCACACCTCGTCTCGGAGGTCACCAGTTCTAAAGGCAGCCACAGCTTGCAGCCACTGCTAGGTCTTAGCCGCTTGCAGAAGCTGCACCTGCAGATGCCAGGTACCATCAGCGCAGCAGCAGCGCTGGCACAGCTCAGGGCGCTGAGCAGTCTCCAGGAGTTGGGGCTGTCATGTGGTGGGCAAAGAGGCAGTGGTTTTGATTCATCAGCAGCAATGTCGTGGGGCATGCTGTCCCTCAAGTCGCTTGAAGTAAGCATGGAAGAGGTGTCTGCTGCTTTTGTGCAGCAGCTCACCATGTACAACCATGTTTCAGGACCTGACCAGCCTTTGTTTTACTCGTGATCTCGGCCCAGCATATGTGCCCGGCACGCTCACCAGTGCTGTGACGCCTGTGCAGCTAGCAGCTGTTTTCACTCGGCTGCCAAGCCTGCAGCTGCTGACCCTTGATATGCGGATGGAAGTGGATGTGCAGGCCAACAGGGATGGGAGCACTGGTGGTTGTTCTAGCTATTTCGACAGCCTAGCTGCATTACTGCAGTCTCTTGGCAGGCTGCAGCACGTAAACAGTCTGCAAGTGCGGCTGCCTGTCGAGTTGGATGATGCAGAGGTGCAGCAGCTGTCTAGCATGTGTGGTCAACTTCTGCCCAGCAGCCTTGTGGGCCGTTGCAAAGTTGACAACACGAATTTGAGCATACGGGCATGAGTGTGGGTGGCATGACGATCATGTGGCCACAGCCTGCAAGCTTGTGTTATTGAGTCTTGGGGCTGCTCTGCTGGCAGTAGCAGTGGGCAATCAGCAGTTGTTGCTGCCCTGATGGTATGCGGTAATCACAGGCATTCGTTGTCCTGGATGTTCGATCGGCTGCAGTGGACCCCTGTTTCGTGGCCGAGCCTGCCGATTGAAAGAAACCACTGCGGTTTAACCACCCGTCAAAACCAAGCAGGTCGGCATTGACATAAATCTGTCCGGCATGCCGGGTGTTAGCTGCACTTAAACCCGGGGTGTTTCATCTATTGGGTCAGCTGCAAATACGTGTATTTGGTGTTAGCCGTTGCTTTACACTCATTGGGGCAGCAGTGCTGCATTCTGCTAATCGCTTCCGGTGTGCAGAGTTACATCATTTGTAACAAGTGCCGCGCAGCGCCGAAACAGCAGCAAATATGCCCGGAAACGAGTGATTGTAAGTCAATGTTCTCACCTCTGCGCCGGACACTGTTCGGAAAATTCCCGGGCTCCGCCCCGGGATATGACAGTGTGACGGCATTATCTGTTCGGGGTGCCCTCGAGTTCCCGGGAAATCTACTCAAAGGCCCAAAGTTTCCGGATCCGGTCCTTCCTGAAGAACGCTGGGAGGATGCACTGCTCCAGAATGTTCTTGGGGTTGTTCTTAATTCACGAACCAGCCAAGATCATCACATGTGATAAACTTGCTTTGTTTGCTGCCTGCGTCATGTTGCCTTGTTGCAGCATGTGCAACTAAAGGCCACTGGCCCCCAGCCTTGCAACTGTTGCAGTGTCTTACCTCCAGTGCGGGAAGCAAAAAGCGCACCTTAGCAAAGCTTGACCTGGTTCACTGGAGCAACAGCAGCAGGGGCCGCAGCACCGGATTTGCAGCAGCAGCAGCAGCAGCAAGTGTCCTGGGCAGCTTGATCTCCAATGGGTTGCAACTTACAAGTCCTATGCATCAGCAGTTCTTCTGTGCGTAAGTTAGACAAGGACAAGAAAATGGCTAGTGACGGCCTAAGAGTCCATGGTGTGACTGCTGCTTGGTGTGCTCTGCATCTCTGATCTGGCATGTCTTTACAGATTGCGCTTCTCCTTTGCACATTGCCAACGATGACTCCATACACCTTTCAAATGTTGCAGGTTCATTGACGGCGCTGACAGCAAACACCAGTCTGTCGGCTTGCAATGAGCAGCAGCACGGACAAAATCAGCCAACAGCTGGAGCCGCCTGTGCTCAGCTGCAAAGGCATCAGTGATCCCTGCTTGCAGGATGTTCTGCTGCGCCACCCCAGCATCAGTCAGCATCAGCAGGTGGTGGCCAGGCTGCTGCAGGCATCCAGGGAGCTGCAGGCAGCAGTAGGGCAGCGGGGCGCAGGGCAGCTGCCACTGATGCTGCAGCCCAGGAAGCAGCAGCAGGTGGTGAGACTTGCGGAGTGGGTGGGCAAGCATGGCGGCCTGATGCATGGGCTTGCGGTTGATGTCAGCGGCGCAAACAGCACACCAAGCCTTGACAGCTCGGACATGTCTGGGCTGTACACACAGCGCCGGGAAAGGTATTGGGCAAAGGCAGCAGTGTCGCTGCTGGCAGTCGGCATGCAGGCCGCCGCAGCAACCAGCAACTTGAAACTGCAGTCCTTTTCACTACTTGGCAGCACGACCAGCCCTGCTGTTCTGCAGCAGCTGGCAGCAGGGCAGCTGACACGGCTGTGTGTGGGGATGTCATTCAGCAGCAGGGCCAGCGTGCAGGCGGTGGCAGCTCTTCCGCGCCTGCGATCACTGGAGCTGACAAGCACATGTGTGCTCTGTACAGACTCACCAGGATACATGCTGGCACCAGTTGCCGATGTGCTTTCTCCGCTCACAGGCCTACAGCAGCTCAAGCAGCTGCAGGTAGTCCCTATGGAGCCTTGGCAGCTGTGGTGCTTGCAGCCGCTGCTGCCACGGCTGCAGCAGCTGCACATATTGGTCAACCTGGGCAGCAATCCACAGCTGCTGTATGATCTAGCCGACTGGCTACAGCAGCATGCCAAGGTGACTAGCCTCGAATTTGGGAGTTACCTGTTTGATGCAGACCGTGACGTGACTGAAACAGTGGAAGCAGCGGTGGGCGACCTAGTGGCAGCACTGCAAGCAGCAACAGCAGTAGCACCAGCAGCAGAAGTTGCAGCGCAGGCACCAGGACCACCTGCAGCGCTACCTGCAGCAGCAGACTCAGGCCGCCTGCAGCTGCAGTCCTTCGCAACATGGCTGCAACTGCCTGGCAACTCTGTCAGTTCCCTGCTGCATGCGCTGCCAGCGAGCAGGCTGACGCACCTGCAGTATAACATCAACGAGCACAACACTGCACAGGTCATGGCTTGAATAGGTAATGTGATGATGATGATGACACTGCACAAGTCAGCGCGCTATGCAGCCTGACAGGACTCCGCAGCTGTTGTTTGACAGCTGCCTTGTGGTCATCCGGCAAGGGATAGTGTGATGGAGATCTGGCACAGCTGTCCGCCCAAAATTTTATATATAAAAAATAGTTCAAAAAAATTATAAATAAATTAATCTAAAATATAAATATCGGTGAATGACAAGATTTGAACCTCCTGTTTGCATTTTTTTGTAAGGAGTGTACAAGCCATCCTGTTACTTTTTGATTAATTCCACTGGGGCCCATTGCAGCACCTGACACGGTTGCAGCTGCAACTGGTCAAGAGGCGGCAGCTAATGGAGCTGCAGCTGCCACAGCTGCGCCAGCTGGAGGTGGAGATGGACAGCAAACTTACATGCATTGATCTGTTCAGCCAGCTGGATCTGAGTCATCTCACATCACTGCACAAGCTCGTGCTGACAGACAACACGCCTTTGCTAACTGGAGATCAGCTGCCACCCAGCCTGCGGGATGTTGTACAATACAATACAATACAATACAGTAGTACAGGACTGAACCTGCCTCAGGCACTAGCCCAGCGAGCCGTTGTTCCGCTCATGAGGGTTTCTTGTAATTGTACCCAGATTCTTCTTCATTGTTTGGGCGATCGAAATTACCCGCACAAATCCGTCAATTCCAGTTGCTTTTTTAGCCCAGCCACGGGCGGTTGGACCAAGATTCGAACCCGGGTCTCCAGCATACCATGCTGGTGTTCTACCACTAAACTACCCAACCTTCATCATCATCATATTACCCATTCAAGCCATAGCATCAGCGCCATCGGCCCCGCGCCCCTCCGGGGCGGAAAGAGGAGGGAGCACTGCTCCAGAATGTTTGCATGCATTGCGCACATCCCAAGACTTGACAAGAAAAGCAGCAATACACGGTGACACCATCAGACATCTTCCAGAACTACCCAACCTTGTGTGGCTCGCAAGCTACCCTACAGGGTTTGCCACCTTGTTTAACGCTGCTTACGGCATACAGCCACTGCTGGCGCTCAGCCGCTTGGAGAGGCTTCACGTGCAGATGCCAGGTACTGTAGCAGGGTCAGTGGCGCAGTTCAGCACCCTGGGCAGGCTTACAGAGTTAAAGCTGTCACTGCATCAAGCTTGAAGTTGGTGAGCTAGGCATATCAGCAGCAGAAAGTTGGCATGTATTGCCACTCACCGCGTTGGACTTGCGCATGATTGTGGTGATTCCTTCATTGGTCGAGCAGCTGCGTATGTTTCAGGGCATCACCAGCTTGGCACTGATCAACGCACGTGCGCATCTGACTGTGCATGACGACCTCCAAGCTAGCAGCTGCTGTGCAACATTTGACTGGTTTGCAGCGCTTGAGGTTGAGAAATGCACCAATTTATTGTGAAGGCACTG
This sequence comes from Scenedesmus sp. NREL 46B-D3, assembly GCA_014080715.1. Classification (NCBI taxonomy): domain Eukaryota; kingdom Viridiplantae; phylum Chlorophyta; class Chlorophyceae; order Sphaeropleales; family Scenedesmaceae; genus Scenedesmus; species Scenedesmus sp. NREL 46B-D3. The sequence goes on along the minus strand of JACERP010000436.1, from coordinate 46,879 downwards.
TGGCAAGCGAAGGGCAACACCAAGGTGATGCACCGAGCAGGAGCAATGCTGGCACGTCTGCTGTTGCTTTTCACGGCATGGCAGCACTGCTGCAGGCCATTGGTGCGCTGCAGGGGTTGAGTGATGTGTATGTGCAGTGGCATGTGCCTGGTGGGATGGGGGGTGCAGCGGCTGTCTGGTATGCTTGGGCAGCTGCTGCCCAGCAGCCTTGTAAAAGAACGGATTTAACGGCTCCTGGGCTCCAGGTAAATGCAAAACGTCATACCTTCAAAGCAATGCTTGACCAGGAGCGGCCCGCTCAAGCTCTCCTGGTGCTCCGAGTGTGCTGCCATGCAGGCAAGCTGGCCCGCATCAAAGCATCATCTTCATACGCACCTGTACCGCAGAAACCATGTGCCGCGTTGTCAGGTGCTCGCAGACCTGTTGAGCATCATGCTCAGCGGCCCGATTGCAGTTGGTGATACAACCTGACGTTAGGCAACATGCATGGCGTACCATGTGGACTGGCACATATTGATCAACTATATGCACACTTGCACACCTCAGGTGCCAAGTTGACGCAGAAAGACTGGTGACCGCAAAGCTCCGGCAACTGGATCTGCTGCTTTTCGCTGGTCATCAGCGGTGCCAGCACTGTCAGTACAAGGGGTGTGCAACAGTGTGAAGAAGCAGCAGCACTCTAGCATGAAAAGGCAAGCCCACAGTGTCACCCTACCCCTGCATGCGAGGCTGCGCATGAAAGCAAAGCTGGCTCCAAGCACTGTACTGCGCCGCTGGTTGTACTGATGAACACGTAGCAAGCATCCAAGTCCAGAGAGTTGCTTCGGGGGCACCAACCTTTCTGCGTACAGGAAGCAAAGGTAGAGGCTACGCACGCTCGCCCTTGAACATCCCTAAAACTTGATCCCTAAAACTTACATGAAGCAAGCAGAGGTCCAGCGGACAGCTACAGTGTGAGGTGGGCTGGTGCCACCTACCCCCCACGCTTGCCGCTGGTCTTGTACTCCAGTCCAGGATGTGGAAGTGCAGCGGACGTCACCAACATAAACAGTAACACACCTGCACTGCAAATGTGCACTGACACACACCAGCACACTACACCTCTCCTCTGGTTATTGACCGCGCCGGATATTTCACACCACCACAGTGCATTTGACAGCCAGATGTAAAAGAACGGATTTAACGGCTCCTGGGCTCCAGATGTACGCCGCCTGCAAGAACCGTCCCTCCACTATCCAGCTGCATGCTGGTACCTGAACCAACTTGCCAGATTGTGTGTCACCTTCTCAAAACATGCCAGCTGGTCAACCACCCACCAAGAATGGTTACCCATGACGACATCCGTCCAGGCCCGCAGCCCCACACAAAGCAGGCGCCCAGAAGCATGTACCAGCGGGTGACACAGTGTGGCAAGGCGGAAGTGCACTTGTGATATGCTCACAGTCCAGTGCAGGACCTGCAGACGCATACAAAACCATTACCTGCACGGTAAGTTCAAAACCTCAAACGTGCACTAACCGCTGTGGCTGCAACCACCACACCACACTGTGTGCCCACACAGACATGAATCAACCTAGGCCTGGTGCTGAGCCAGTGGGCCGATTGCGGCAATTCTCAATGAGCTGCATTGAAGGTGACGGAATCGCACACTGCGCTCATGTCTGAGAGTGCCTATGTACTCGGGCTTGGGCTGACGGGATGATGAGGTGCCACTCAGTGCGTGCTCAGCACTGCTGCGCCTTAAATCATAAATCAATAGTAACAATCCTGACTACGTGTCAGCAGGCACACCACAATGTAGCAACGCTGATCCGGGGCGCTGCAATTTGCAAGCTCACACACGCTCCATTCAGTGTGTGCGCCAGCATATATCATGTGGAATGCGTTTACAGCGGCACTCGCCAGTTTGTATGAATGTAAATGAATGCACATGCCTGGTTACAAGATACCCTGGAGGTGCACAGGCTCCAGCCTAGGGTCAATAACACTGCACTGAAGGCCGGCTGCAGCACGCACGCAAGAACTGAACAACAAAGACCATGGTCGTCACTCATTAGGAAAGCTGCCTGCTCCCACAGCAAGCCCAGCAGCTGCCCAGACTTTGGACATTCCAGCTACTCGAGTTGCAGGGCAGTACCACAAGCGCAGCCACCCCTGCACAGCTGGGCAGAAGGGGGGGGGGTGAATGCAGGACACTTTTCAAAGTACAAGCTGCTTCCATATTTAACAACCCCAACAGGCCCCCAGAGCCATCAGGGCAATGCTCACAAAGAGCCGGCAGTGGGATTTTGCTTCACACGGGTTTGGAGAGCACACAACTGCATACACTGCCCACACACCACATACAAAGGCACACCATAGGCCTTTATTTTTCAAATTATAGGCACAAGTACATCGTTCATCACTTGTTGAATGAAGCCAGAAGGGAAAAGCCATCACCCGCGATAATGCTGCTGCTGCAACTGGTGTATCTTAACACCTACAAACCTGCTGCAAATTGCCACAGGCCCTTGAAACATCACGTTCAAGTACACCAACACACCACAGTCATGCCGCCACAGCATGGAAAAAACATCCTTCAGTAGACCTGATGGTGTTGTGGAGTTTCTCACACCATCAGATAATGTTGGACGTAGTGGTAACAGGCCATACCACATGGCGGTTCCATGTAAAGTACGCGCCCGCAGCAGGCAGTAGGGATGTAATGGCTGCTGAAGGTGAAAAATGCGCGCCAAGACCCTAGATCAGAAGCCATTATTGGCTGTGCAGCCACAAAGGCCCAGCACAAAGCATCAAGACAGCCATACAGCATACTCAACATGAAACACAACAACAAGTAAAGATCGTGCTTACAAAGCAGCACGTCCAACAAAGTCCGGCCAAAGCATTTGCAGCCGCACTGCGCATGTTGCGATGAGCCCAGGCCGCATAATACAGCACAAAACACGTTGTCATCTATCGTTGCACATTGAGCTGAGGCAGCAGGTGAGCTTGCAACGGTCATGCTGAGGATGTGCTGGCTCATCCATGCTCATTCAATGCACCAAGTGCGCACACAACAGCTCCAACTCGTGATTATGGCGATGCACCTCATGGCATGCAGAAACAGACAATGCAGCACAGTCAGCAGCTCGAGCGTCACAGTATTGCCAGAGCCCAGCAGCAGCAACAGCAGTACCTCTTCAGCGCAAGTAGCACTAGCATAAGTGCCAGGTATGTTGAAGGCAGTACTGCACTTGCACTGCCCAATGGGCAACCATCAAGCAATCAACCTGCCGCGCAGAGCTGCGCAAGCAAGCATACAATAGCCCCCATCCCGTTTGCCCATCAGCTTCAATGCCCCATGCCCCATCAAAGAGCGCGAGACAGCATGCAATAAAGCTGGATGCAACGCTCGACTCCTTGGGCTATGCTAGGGCAAATAGATTATTCTTGAAGGAGAATAACAAGCTGTGCCATTGCAGCTGTAAAGCAGCTGCCGGCACGAATCTGTTGAAACACAGTATCAAATTTCACAGAGCGCTGCGGCTGAATGCCAACACAGCTATAAATCATATAGCACTGCGGCTGAATGCCAACGCAGCCACAGAACATGCAATGGCTGATGCTGTGGAAGCGCCGTCGTCACCGCTCACCTCTATCAACATGTGGGTGTGCAGCTTTATATGATAAGCAGCAGGGTGAGGTCACATCCACATCATGGATGCACGTGGAAGTGGCACACCCACCAATGTATGCAGATCTCAACAATAAAACACCTTGGCAAACAGAAGCTGCAGCTGGAATAGCCTGGATGGTGTGCTTCTGCCGCATGTGGGCTGCAAATTGGTAAAACAGCCGACACAGCAGGCTCACTGTCACACTCACGCAAGCCTTCTTTTCAACAGGAATGGACAAAATTGCTGCAGGGAGGAACCATAACTCGCAGTGGAGTGTTTGCAGGCTGCAGTGCATAGTGGACACACTATAATCTGTATGTAAAGCATGCAGCACAGCTGATTGCGGCCCCTCCAAGCACGTAAAGCAACTACAATATGTGCAGGGACAGCAGCGTCCTGGCCGCACTGATCGCTGCAGCCTGCCCTCCCCAGTGCATGCGGCAATGGCCACTGGACATGCATGAAAGAAGCATTTGACAAGTGAGGATTTTTCATCATGCTGGAGCTCCGCTGCCAGCAGAACTGTACCCGAGCCCATGCTGCATGCGTGATGCTGCCGTCAGGGACTCATAAGGGTGACAGCTGAATGACAGGACTCCCTCAAAGCTTGCAAAACATGGCGGAGCTGCGTCGCAGAACAAAGCACCTCGGTCGCCAACACGCGCACACACCGCCAGCCGGAGCTCAACCGCGCGCCAAACACTTTTGCCACGCGGCGCGACAACACTGGCGCGACAGGATCATAGGTTGCCGCCATGGCGCTTCACCATTTGAAGCCAGTGGGGTTGTCTGGGTTGCGGAAGAAGGACCGGGCATCAAGCTCGTCGAAGCCGCCCCGCAGCTGGCACAGCCTGTTCTGCACTGTGAAGCCCCAGCAAATGCTCGACATGTCGCACATCCGCTTGCACTCCGCCAGGTCGGCTGCGGAGCCGGCGGCAAAGGCGGAGCCAATCCGGTTGCCAATCTGATCAGTGTCATACACGCCGGACGCAGCCCAGGACACTGGCAGGTCGCAGCGTGCATAGAGGCCGGATGACATTGCCTTGGCCTCAACAGTGCCGGCTGGCTTGGGCAGGGATGCAGCGGCGATGGCATCGCTGGGCAGCATCTTGTAGAACAGCAGGTTGGAGGTTGACTTTTCATGCGCTGTGCTGTTGGTGTTTGCAGGCATGTTCACAAACAGGCAAGCCTTGGTGCCCGGGAGCCCCTGCTCCTTCGTGTAGGCATAGTCAAACTGCACAAAGCAGCACTGGCCTGGATTGCAATTTGTGTCCATGCAGGATCCTGGGTCCTCATTGCCGGGGCCGGCACTGTCGGCGGTCAGCAGGGTAGCATTTTCAAACATCTTGGTGCCGATGTCGATGCCGAGCTGCGCTGTCTTTGGCACGCACTCCTCGCGGCGGATGGCGCCGTTGCGATACGTGGTGCCCTCAGACACATACTCGGTCTCGTTGCCCTGTGAGGAGATGTACACGGAGCGTGTCGTGGCACAGGTGATGCACGTTGAGCCGGCACCAAAGCCAGTGCCGTCGTTGCCAAGGTAGCCTGGCTGGTAGGTGCCAGCTAGGCAGATCGAGCAGTTGCTGGGACGAGGGCGCCCCGTCGTAATACTGCTGCGCCCCCATCCAGCGGCACACTCTGCATGGCAAGGGAGGATCCAGGCAGACAGCAAACATCAGCACTGAGGCGCAGCTTGCCGGCAGGTGACAAGGACATGAGTGTCTTCATCATCATCACATTCCCATTTAAGCCATAGCATCAGCACATGAGTGTCTTGTTGTTGTTGCAAAAGACACTACAAGTGACCCACAATAGCGGAACTGGCACCGGTGCACAAAAAGACTGCAGGCGCACTCAGACGGACAGCCTACAGCAGGAGCGGTACTCACTGTTGCAAGCACTGAAAGAGATGCTTCCCTCGCCCGCAGTGCTGGTTCCCGGACCGCACATGTCACACTTGCTATCCAGCTGGCCACCTGTGCCGTAGTATCCAACAGGGCACGGCAGCACTGGTAGCTCCGCCTTTTCTGTTGGAGACATGCTGCTTGTGGCAGGGGCCCACGCGTTGGTGTCGTTGCCAACAAAGATACCATAGCCTGTGGAGACGTAACAGTCAGTGATGGCAGTTTGCTGTGTAGCATTTGCGGCTGTGGTACGGCCAGCAGGGCACTGCACACACCCTTGCATGGAACCGGCGGGAGCATATGAGCCACGAGGGCAGGCGGTAGCTCCATTGGGTGAGTACCCGTAGCCTGCTGGGTTGACGCACTGTGTGTAATCTGAGGAGCCAGCCTGCAGGGTGATAAGGTTACGCTGGCAAGGCTGCAGCAGATGAAGAACAGCAGCAGAAACAGCAGCAGCAGCAGCAGCAGGCGTGGAGTCACGAGAATCAGGTTGCTGATATGCGACAAGCGAAGTACAGATGAGCTGGCTGCCATGCAGCTCCGCAGGCTGCAGCTGCAGCCACACCAGCGCCAGAGCTTGAGTCACAGCTCAGACCACAGCAGCTGCATGCACACCTCTGCAAGGGTCGCTCACCTTGCAAGGAGTGGACTGCAGGCCGTACGTGGTGTTGGCCACGCCATACGTGTTGTTGGCGCACTGAACCGCGGAGAACTGCAGCGTGTTGTCGGGCAGGATGACACCAGTCGGCGCCATGCCCCAGCCTCCCGCAATGTAACACGAGTACGACGAGCCAGCCACCAGCTTGGTGGTGTCGTTCCCGCCCAGAGACTCATCAACATCTGTCAGCGCCGAAAGGATGCCGGCACCGCAAGGTGTGCAGGCTGTGGTGCCGTCAGGGCCCTGCGCCTTGATGTCGGAGTGGATGGTCCACCCCGAGCGGTAGTAGCCCTGGCCTGTCACGTTGTTTGGGCAGGCCTCCATGACGCCGGTGGCGCCAGAGTCAGACGTCTTGACGTAGTAGCCAGGTGGTATCTGGCAGTCGGACTCTGAAGTCGCTCCAACAGCCTGCGTGGTGGTGTTGAAGGGGCTGCGGGGGACGTAGAGAGCAGCAGGCGGGGTGCGGCACTTGTTCAGGCAAGGTATGTTTAGCCCGATGCATGCTGCTGCACACCAAGTGTTGGGCAATGTGTGCTCCGAAATAGTTGGTTACCATTATTGGCAAATTGGAGAACCTACACTGCTTTGGGGAGTTTGCTGTGTGTAACCAATGAGTCTTTATCAAAAGTAGGCAGCACCTACATCACGTTGTGCTGGTCATTCGCATGCTTTGCAAAACCCATCGCTGCCAGCTCATGTCAGCTGTCCTGTTGATTACTTGCTCAGAGGCCATTGCGACAGGCCAAGCAGCAGCAGCAGCAGCTGCAGCAGCAGCCCTCACCAAGGGACACAGGTCGAGTTGCCTGTCAGGACGCCTCCGGGGAAGTACGTGCCGTAAGGGCAGAGGTTGACTGCCATGTCACCCAGCCCATGACCTGATGCTGCCAGGGTTTGTGCAGCGTCCAAATCATCTTGGCTCAGCTGCACACCAGCCATCACCACTGCAACGGCAAACAAAAAGATGTGCAAGGGTCAGAGAGCGATAACAGCAGCAGCAGCAGCAGCAGCACCATGTTCATTACAGCCTAGTTACACGGCAGTGGTGGCTTCACATGCAAGGGCAGTTCTCACCTGCATACCACAGCAGCTGCATGCACACGCAGCGACAAGCGTTGTGGCAGTGCATCGCTGCTCACAGGACTGACTCAGCAGCACCCACCATTGCAGTCCTCATGCGAGGTTGCAGCAGTGCCATTGGTGGTGACGCCGGGCGGGCAGGTGAAGCAGTAGCGAGAGGCCGACTCTGTGGTGAGGCTGTAGCTGCTGCAGAAGCTCCCAGCGGGGCAGTCGCGCACCACATTCTGCACCAAGTACTTGCCTTTCGGGACCTCTGCAGCAGCAGCAACAGGCAGCAGGAAAGGTGAGAAGGTGTCAAAATATGGTGATTATTGGATGGCGGTGCTATCTCAGCAGAAAAATACGAGCTCTGCAGCCACCTGCGCGTGTGCAGCAGCCTGCTGCTGTGCAGCTGAGCTGCCATCACCCAAAGCAGGCACGCTGATAGCAAAGACAGGCACCACACAGCGGCAGCCGTCGCCACCACACTACTCACGGCACACTTGAAGCCTGTTGACGCGTAGCCTGCTGGCATCGTAGTTCGGTGGTGCCAGTTGTACCAGGTCGTCCGCATACCCAGCGGCAGGGTTCTCCTCTGTGCCGGACTGGCAGCGTAGGCACTGGCGCACGCGGCCATAGCCAAGGCTGTAGGTAGACCTGAGGCACAGCGCTGCCGTCTGTGTAGCACGGCTAGTGGCAGCCAGGTAGAAGCCAGGCATGGGTACGCAGTCCTGCGGCCTGCTTGCGCGCTGGCTCTTTGTGGTGAGGCCTTTCTGTTGGATGGTCTCAGAGGTGATTGCGCTGGCAGCAGTCACTTCCACTGCCTTCTCGCACGAGAGGCGCAATCCCTTCAAGTTGTCCGCGGCGTAGTTCTTTGCCCGCTTCCAACCGCCGGGGCAGAACATGCCCCTGTCACATGGCTTGCACTGGCAGTTACCAGAGGAGCAGTCATGCCAGAAGCCAGATTTGCAGACTGCAAGAAAGCAGCAGCAGCAGCAGCAGAATGTGGAAATTTTGTTCCAAATCATGCATCTGCGACAGAGAGCTCCCTCTCCCTCCCTCCCTTCAGTCCTCCTTGTAGCATGTACAAAAAGCGTGGTCAAATGAGCCGAGGGTGCACCCGCTCCCTACTGTCGTGCTTGCAGCTGGACGATTGCTGCGCCACGAGTCCACTCACCGCAGTTTAGACCATTTTCTGTTGCGATGTATCCGGCAGTGCAGCGCTCGCAGACATTCTGCATTTTGCCAGACACGGGCTGCAGGTAGCAGCGACGTTCCTGACACTGCGGGATTGAGGCCGTGCACGTTGAACCTTGACCTATAGTGTGCAGTGATCTTGCTGATGACTGCTGTACTAAGCTCGCAACGAGCACTAGGCTGATGGCTGGCATACTGATGTTGAGGCGAGTCATGGCTCCTGCCGCTGCTTTCAACAGCAAAAGGAGATCAGTCTGTCAACAACAGAAAATAGCAGTAGCTACAAGGTGTTGGATGGGTAGGATTCATGAGAACTCCCGTGGCCTGAGTTGGGCGTTCATGTTCACTTCCAAAAGGCTGTGAGTACCCAGCGAAAGCTTCGAACACACTTCACTGACACCCGTGGCAGAAAGTGCTGGGCGCTGTACGTTAGTGGCGGGGGCTGTGAAAAGGACCGGCAACCAGAGGTGCGAACCTACCCAGAAGTTCTCACAGAATAGTAGGTGCTCGCCCGGCGACAAACCTCAGGGCTGCTATACCGCAGTTCATACAATCAAAAATTATTTTTTATGTGTAGAATTCACACGGACTGCAGTTACGCTCACACCGACGACAGCCGGCGACTTGAGCTTGTTCGTTGCATCAGCGGCACCGTATGGTGAACAAAATATTCATCCAGGTGATACGCTGGAACACACTTATGGTTCCACCTATCCAGCCTTTGTTGAAAGTGATGCACGCGCTCACACTCAGTTGAGGTTCACCCAGCCAGGTGATCACGTGTGTGTGCGATTGTTTCGGCAGCTTCCTGCGAAGCGTGGGCGCCGTAGCACGACGTACACGGCCCTTCAGTCTTCTTGGGGCAGATCAACACAACCCTGACGCAAAGAGTCAAACATGCATAG
>JACERP010000436.1:0-32500 GCA_014080715.1 Scenedesmus sp. NREL 46B-D3 | reverse complement strand
GTTTGAACAACGGCTGCAATGTCAGCAAACTGCTCTGGAGTGCGCGACAAGCGCAATCATATGTTGCACTGGAATGGTATGCTGGTGTCTTGACAATACCATATCGTGACCCCTCCTTGCTTGCGCTGCTGGCGCACTGTTCCTGACCACTATTACTGCAGAGCTGTCGGCGTTTGATGGTGCGCGCTCTGGGCGTCACTTTGCAGTGCCTGTGGGCCACACTGCTGGCAAGCCGCAGCCGCTGGGGCCGACGCTGGTGGCAGCCAGCCAGACCAGCAGGCCCCAGGATGCAGCATGCACACTGAACTTCGCGGTGAGTGCAGAGTTGCTTGGTCCTGTTACTGCCTGTCGCACCAGCTGCGGCCAGTCCAGGCTAGCAGGCCACAGCATGCACACCACACTTTGCATCGACAGGTTAAAGCATGCCTGGTATCTCTTCACTCGCACAGGGGTTTCCTGATTATGTATGGTGGGCAGGTAGTCTGCATCCTGGGCTTCCATCTAGAACAGCAGGCATGTTGGGATAGAGCTTGCAGCAGAGGCTTCATGTGACATTGACCAATTCCTCCTGCTGTGAATTTGTGTACTATCCCCTGCCTGCTCAGGTGTTCACAGTGGAACAGTCACTCGCACCTCCTGCTGCCGCTGACACCTCTCATCTCTGCCTGCCTTGCAACCTGACACCTCCCCTGCCTGCTCAGGTGTTCTCCCGGCATGCGACACAGATGTCGCTGTGCCTGATGCGTGCTGACGGCAGCGGCTACCTCGAAGTGTTGCTCGACCCCATCACAAACAAATCGGGGGACGTCTGGCACGTGCAGCTGTCAGGGCTCAAGGTTGGCCGCAGTGCATGCTGCAGGTTTTGAATCAGCTGCAGGTGCACACACCAAGGGCTGGGTTGAACTAGCGGGACAGCTGTGACAGGGCATGGGTGCCTACAGCAAGGAGGCAGTATGATGCAGGAGGAGCTGGCGTGGGTAGAGCTTGCGTGTGCAGGAGGCAGCGTGAGCACTTGCAGGGCAGCGTCTGCGACACCACCTTCAGTGCAGCATCGCTCAGCCTACCTGCTGCTGCAGGTGCCCTGCTTGCTCTATTTTGACAGCGCAGGACGAAACATGTTGTGGCTGTTGCCCCTCACTGCTCTGCCCTGCAGGACGTGGCGAGTCTAGTGTATGGCTGGCGGGCCAATGGCGCCGGCACCTGGGCCGAAGGCGGCCGGTACCACCCGGCCTACATCATGCTCGACCCCTACTGCCCCCGCGCGCTGCCCATACAGCTGCCGCAAGCAGCGTACGACACAGCGCCGCTGCTGCCGCCCGAGGGCAGCGTGCAGGGGCCGTGCCTGCTGGGCAGCTTGTCGCACCTGGTTGACTGCTTCGACTGGCAGGGGGTGGGGCGGCCGCAGATACCGCTGGAGCAGACGGTGGTGGTGGAGCTGGACGTGGCAGGTTTCACTACAGGTGGGGGCCTGCTGCTCAAGCATGCTAGTAGTCAAAGCTTCCTGGTCCATTTTGCGGAGGATCTGGGTTGAGAAGCCGAACAGCTGTTGCTTTGGAGCACCGTCATGCGTCACTTTGAGGGCTGAGAGCCGACGGAGCAGTTGACAGCCAGCAGCTGTAGTGCTTGTGGGTTTTGTGTGTGCAGATAGCTGAATTGCAAGTGCCTTGCAACATGCACAAGTGCACCAAGGCAGCATGCACTCCTGGCCCTGCAGGTCACGACGCAGAAGCAGCAGTGCCCCCAGAGCACCGCAACACATACCTGGGCGTGCTGGACAGGCTCGAAGACATCAAGGCCACAGGCGCAACAGCGGTGCTGCTGGCAAACGTTTTCTTGAGCAGCACAAAGACAGCAGCGCCGGGCGGCAACGGCAGCAGCAGCAGCGTGACGGTTGACGGACCAGAAGTACGGCGGCCGCTGTCGTACTTTGCAGCAGACACGCGGTGAGTGATGCGCCTGCACTCAACAGCATGCATGGCACGAGACGTGGAGGCACATGGAATGTCATCATGCTCAAAGCGTCCCTATCTCATTTAACACACACACACACACACACACACACACACACACACACACACACACACACACACACACACACACACACACACACACACACACACACACACACACACACACACACACATAACCTTTGCTTACCTCCGACTGTAAGCAGCGTAACCTTGTTCGTGTTGGGTCTGTTTCAGTTATGGAGAACTCATGGCAACTGTGCTACACTGGACACACAGTCAAGCTCCTTCAGAGCTGGTATCGTTTGTTTGCAGCCAGCTGTGTTTAGGTCTGGTACTTTGCGCTGTGTGGGTTGTCCTGTCTTCTCTTGCGCGGCCGTTGCTCACGGCGTTCTGGTGATGCTGCCGACTACTCGGAGCACTTCATATGCCTGGCTTCCATGCAGTCCCCAACCATGCAGTTCAGCTGGCGTGCTCACCTGGCTGTCACAATGTCTGCTGTGTCTGTAGGTTTGTTGCTGGTGGCAATGCTGGTGATGCAGCTGACCAGCTGAAGCAGCTGGTACGAGAGCTGCACAGGGCAGGGCTGGAGGTGCTGCTGGAGGTGCGGCCCCTGCATGAACATGCATGCGCGGGTGTTCGATTTGGTAACAGCCGTACATTCAAAAGCATAGCTGCTGCAATGTCGGGGCCTTACTCGCAGCTTCACTAGTCGCTTTTGGCAGTACCCTGGTGAAGTTGCTGGTTAGACCAGGCTAAGCCACAGCTGTCTGCTCAGCGGTGGCTGGATGCTTGTCACCCTGCTGCTCTGCCGTGCAGACCGACTTCTGCCTCACGTCAGAAGCAGGTGGCGGCATTGGCGGCCGGCTGCAGAGCTACGCAGGCCTTGACGGGGACATGTACCTCAGGGGAGGGGGAGGGCCGAACGCAACAGGCGTGCTCAACACAGGTTTGTGAAGAACAGGAAGTTTGCCATTTTATCACTTGCGTTCATGGCGTACAGCAATAATGTCAGCTTCATCAATGTACTGTACATCATATTGCGCCCTTCCTGCAAGCACGCCTGTTGGTGTTGCCTGCTTCCTGCAAGCACTGCAGGTCGAGACTCGTGATCCGGTTTCCTGCAAGCATGCTGGTCACTCGGCATTATCCTGCAAGCATAATCAGTTCGTGCCCTGGTCTGTTTGTGCCCTGTTCACCGCCGGGCAATGGCTTGCATAAAGTCATGCACGGCTTGCTGCTGTGTTTGCTCCCCTGCCCACTACGGTCATCCCTGCCTGGCTTGCTGCTTTCAAGGCAGCCGGCAGCGACGTGCTTTGATCTGTAGGTGCGCTTTGAGCCCTGTGCTGATAGTTTTTTTTGCCATCAATTTCACCACGCACTGCCACGGGCCTTGCCTGCCTGCCTGTTGGGTGCAGGCCAGCCTGTGGTGAAGCAGCTGCTGCTGGAGGCGCTGCGCTGGTGGGCGGTGGAGTACCAGGTGGACGGCTTCTGCTTCGTCAATGCGGAGAACCTCACGCAGGTGCGCACTGCTGCCACCAGATCAAGTGCATGGCTGGGCGCTGTGCATAGTGCATGGCTGAAGCGGCAGCAGCAGCAACATGGAGGCCACCTGGGTTGAGTTGGTGGCTTGCTTTGCACACCAGCCTGATCCTAATGCCCTGTTCGTGCTGCTGTCCGTGCTGTGGCCTCTACCTGCTGCTGCGCTGCTGCTGGCGATCCGGCCATCGCATTGGGTTGACACAAGGGTTGAAGAGCTCTTCTCAGCCATTTTTGTGCACTTGGTGGCAGGCCCTGCACCGGCTACCTGTTGCACTGCTGCTGCTACCTTACTGCTGCTGTGTTGCTGCCATGCTGCTGCTGCCTTGCTGCTGCTGTGTTGCTGCCATGCTGCTGCCACCGCTGGTGCTGCTGCGACTGCAGGACCCCCTCAATGCAGTGCAGGACTCCCCAGCCATTGTCGAGGAGATAGCAGCCGACCCTGTGCTAGCCAGCTGCAAGCTCATTGCAGCGTCAGCAAACGACTCGCTGCTGCCGCGCAATGGGGAGCGTGGCTTCCCTCACTATGGCGTGCTGTTGGAGTGGAACAACCGCTTTGGGAGTGACATCTTGCGGCTGCTACGAGATAACACAGGTGCAGAACCTACGCAATACGGATATGTTCTAGTGGAATGAAAAGCAAGGCCGTGTTTAATGGAACGGCATGCGCTTCTTATGTGCAACGCTTGCGACTCATTGCGTGCCACAGAGGGACCGTGCAGCCAGCATGCAGCTCAGCCCGTGGTGCTGCTGCTGCCGCTGCATCCACCCCTCTGCGCATCCCACGCAGCACGCTGGCTGCACTTGCAAGTTGCTCTGCCGGCCGCGACGGACCCTCCGCAGGCTGCTCACTACGCACGCCGCTGTCGGCGCGGCTGTTGGCCTGCTGCTGCAGGCGGCATGCTGAGCGCGTTTGCGACGCGCATGACGGGCAGCCAGGACCTGCTTGCGGCGCGCTGGGATGGCGGCTTGCCTGGCGGCCTGGCTGCAGGGCGGCGGCCGGCGTTCGGCATCAACGCGCTGGAGCCGCCGCTGGCTGCGTCCCTGCTGCAGCTGGTGGGGGCGGCGGAGGACATCGAGCGCGCCGAGGTGGTGGCAAAGTCGGCCCTGCTGGCGGTGCTGGTGGCACAGGTGGGACGAGGGACTGCGTTGCTTGAGCAGTGGCGTTATGTTTGTTGCGCTGGGTGATAGTGTGAGGCTGTGGAGTGATGTCTCAAGGGACAACGGTAATGCATCGAGCCCACCTGCGACGCTGGTGCCCTGTTCCAAGCCCGTGCTTCCATTGCCCATAATACGTGCTCCCTGCGCTGCTGCTGAACTTGCGGTTCCGTGCTGCAGGGCACGCCGGTGTTCAACGCGCCTACTCTGAGCCGCAAGAACCTGCTGCACTTTGTGCGAGGGGTGCTCCAGATCCGCAAGAAGTACCACGACCTGCTGTCACCTCCAATGTTTGACTCGCCACGTGCTATCAGGTGGGCGGCTGAGGGGTCCAGGCAGGCTGTTGGTGCCGAGCATCTGTGGGGCTGATGTGGCTTGCGGTGCTTTTGAGTGCTGCCTAGCAAAGCACTGGAACCTGCTGTGACCTGCACTGCTTTTCAGGGTGTCCCACAGGTTTGGTTTTTTGTGGGAGGGGTGCTACAAGATGAACCAGGCCATGCCAACATGATGTGTCTGCTGAAGTTGGTGTGTGTAGGCACGCCCTGTGTCATCAGCTTGGGGCCGACTTGAGAGGTGCACCTCCAAGCATGTAAACTGACAGTGCTCAGCACCGATGTCAAAAAAGGAAGGCATACTGTGTACGTAATTGAAGTGCACGGCAGGAGCAACCATGGCTGAGAGCGGAAGTGTTCCTGTCATGCTTGAGCATGCACCCGTTGGCTTCAGCCTTCCTGCGTTGTTTCAAACCAAATGCTGCTTGCCGACTTCCACTTGAGCACATGCTGCTGCTGCGATCCCTGCCGTTGCATGGGCCGCGCCAACAGCTGGCACGGCGCTGGCCCAATGACAGTGCCGGACTGGAGCGGCGAGGCAGCAGCAGCACTGCTGCCCGGGTCAAACTATGTGGCGTTCATGGTCAAAGGGGAGCAGCAGCAGGCCATCTACGTGGGGTTCAACCCCAACCCTGAACCCTGCAGCGCGTCATTGCCGCCCCCAGGCTTGCGCATGCAGTGGAAGCGGCTGGTAGACACGGCTAGGTGAGCGAACGAGGCGGTTTCACTGCGCCCGGGGAGCCGCGTCTGAGCTGGTGTCTGCTCTGCTTTGTGCTGTGCTCCTGCAGTTTTCGCCACTGGTGTTCTGTTGTTTGTTGTCAGCCTGAGGCTGGCAGGCACTGCTTGACGATGGATGGCGGAGGAACGCCAGGCTTGTGCATCCATTTGCATTTTCTTCAGTGTGTTGTGCTGTTCAGGTTGCCGCCGCTTGATGTTGATTGGTGGAGGCATGCCAGGCTTGTGCATCTGCTGCTGTGTGCTGTGCTGTTCAGGTTGCCGCCTCAAGATGTGGCGGTGCAGGCTGGGGAGCTGCTGCACTCTGAGTACGTGGTGGCGCCAGGCGCCGCCATCATGCTGGAGGCAGTGCCACGGCCGGCAGCGCCGCCCCCGCAGACCCGTGTGGCGGTGCAGCAGGCGTCATCCGTGTACCAGCGCATGGGGGAGGCTTAGTTGGCAGCTGCTGATGCTGATGATGATGAGTAGGCAGCATCTGTTGCGTTGAGAGCTGGCTGGTGAAGGAGCTGCCCAAAACGCCAGCGTGCTGAACCTTGCTCGGCCTTGTAGCACAGATGTCGACTATGCATGGCTACATCATTTATATGTGTGTATTGTGTGTTGTGCTCTTGTGGTGAGCGCATGGCTGCATCGATGTGTGCGCTATTTTCAGCAACAGCTCGGTAAAGGCTTGTGTGCAGGCTGTTCAGGAAGTATGTTACGGCGCACATTTGCCCTGAGTTCTGGCAGACCACGGGGCCTGCTGTCACACATGTGCTGCGGCAATGCAGCTGTGAAAACCAGCAGGAATCGCAGCCGGTAGGCACGTCATGCACCAGACTGCAGGCCTGCCCTTGGGCATGTGGTTGCATGCACCCCAGCAGGGCATTGCACGCGCACACTTTCGGGGGTGCAGGGTGTTGGGTCTTCACTGTGCGTTGACATGCATGCCGTGCTGTGCCTTGTCGCAGTGTACAGCAGCGTCTGCAGCTTAAGCTGCAAGCTTGGTGCCGCACAGAAGACGGTCTTCTGTCATACCAGGAGCTGCAGCTTGGCACTGATCATCCATTGCATTGTAACCGATTGGTCAACATCAGATGATGCACGCATGCAAACAGTTGGGTGCTGTGAGAGCAACTTGCAAAACATTCCTATGGCTCAGGCATGCGCGCCTGGCCATGCAGCTGCAGCTGTAAACAGCTGTAGTAAAAGCACCACTGTGGCCTAGCAGCGCTGACGCCACACGTACCGCATGAAGGCTGCATGCTTTTGCTTCTCCTGCTTTGTTGCGAGGAGAAACTGAACTACACCACGAGGTCTACCTGAAGACACTGTCACTGACACTACCACTTTGACTGGGCTACCTCAAGCTGACTGCAAAAGAGACGAAGGCCGCCAGTGCTCGCTCCCCGCTATCATGGCCGCGAGCAGCACTGACCCAGGTTTCATTTGAGTGCAGGTAATACTAGAGAAACTAGCGAGGAAGACAAGTAGAAGAGCAGAGATCTGTGGTTCAAGACAGCCATGGTGGCGGGGGCCCCATCTTAGCATGTGAGTGCCGCATTTGCTGCATTGTGCTCTGCATTATATGTATTCCTGCAACCCTATACATTGCATGTGTAGCTGCTGCGCAACGGTGAACCTCTTGTCACTGTTGCCGTTGACCCTTCATCATCCACGCTGATCGACGCTTGGCATACGGGATGACGCATATATTTTTGGCAAGATGTACACCAACATAGCATCTGGGAATGTCATCAAGTATCAACAAGCTGGTGCTGCTGTGATCGTACACAGAGTGACTCGGGCGAGTGACTCGGTAGTCACTCTGCAGCTACTCTGCCCATGTTCCTGGGCGTTCACCAACATACATATGCTTCCTTACATGACAGCGCGACCATTAGTAGCATCTAATCATTGTGTCGCTATCATCGCTCGGATGTTTTGTTGACCAGAGGTTGTTGGGTGCGCAAACGGCGATTTTCTCCACATTGACTGGCCTTCGACTTTGACTGACCGCAGCCAGAGACATGATGATTGATGGGTCCACCAGTCCGTCATAGTGTCAGCAGTCCCACACAGCCTCTGGCCTCAACAACAGCAGCACACATAAACTGTCCAGACAAGCTCAGCAGCAGCAGCAGCACCATGCAGCAGACTCAGAAGTTTTGGAGAAAATGGGTGCTGCAGCAGAGCAGCAAGGCACAGCATTGCTTCCACGAACACCTGTTGCGCCCGTGGCTGCGGGCAGCATCTTATCACCAGCAGCAACAGCAGTTGCTGCTCCAGGTGCAGCTGCAGCGGAAGCCACATGCACTGGCCTCACTCCTCTGGAGCGCAGGACTGCCCTGTACATGCTCAACGTGCTGGGAAAGTACAAGGACGCTGACCCATTCAGAGTGCCAGTGGATTGGGAGTCAATGGTTGGTGGGCCCAGAGCAACTGCTTGGCTAGGTGGTTGCAGTTGGTTAGTTGCAGTAGAGCAAACTTTCAGTACTAAGGCAGACAATATTCTCCTGCGGATGCAGTCACAAACACTTGCAACAACATGCAAGTACAGAATCTGCAGGCAGTGTGGCCAGGAAGCAGTGCTGTGCAGTGGTTGCGGCGCAGCCCTGCCCACTTGGGGCAGCATGCACATGCGCCAGAGGCGTGCTGTACGTGGAGCCTGCATCCTGGTGTTGCTCACTGCACACATGCAGGTGGATTTGCTAGCAAGGTGTGCTCTGCATTGAAGGCAATGCCTGGCCTGCTTACTAGTCCCCCTGATCGCTAGGCTGCATGCATGTCAGCCTGCCCGCCTGTATCTGTGCATGTATACTTCTCCATCTGCTGTGTTGCAGGGCATTCCAGACTACCCAGATGTAATCAAACACCCCATGGACTTCAAGACAGCACGTGAGAAAGTCCGAGCAGGTGTCTACGCGTCCATGGATGAGTGGCACTCAGACATGAAGCTGATTCGGGACAACTGCCGCAAGTACAACGGGGACAACCACGACATAACACGCAGCGCAGAGAAAATGGAGGCATTCATGGAGCGCCGCATGGAAGAGGCGATCGCAGGAGCAGCGCGCGAGCTGTCTGCGGCACAGCAGCGTGCAGGTGCTGGCGGGCTTGCAGGCAGGGGTGCTGCAGGCGGCAGCAAGCCCACCCAGGCGCCTCGGGAGGTGGCACTGCTGCGCGCCAGCCACACGCCCTCCGGCAGTGACAGCGACGGTGACGAGGACGTCAGGCAGGCATAGCCTGCGCCGCGAGCGGTGAGCAGCAGCAAGCAGCACCTGGTCTCGCAAGTCGGAAGCTGCTTGCAGCAGGGGATCGCAGGTGGAATGCCAACAGCTGTGCACATCTGGGGGCAACAGTCAGCGATATGGCAGCGTGGCGGAAGGGGGAAGGGAGTGCAGGAGATGGTGACTGGCGGCGCTGCGCTACCTGCTATGCTCCTACTCCATGCACGTCTCCTGCTCTGCAACATCATCCCCGCCCTCACTGCGCTTTGCCGCGTGTTGCTGCATACCGGGGTGTGTGCATGCAGGTTGTGAGGCAGCAGCATCAGCCATCGCCGGAGCCCGTGCGCATGCCCCCCAAGCGTGGGGCCTCAGGCATCGACATGCAGGCAACAGGCACAGCAGCAGAAGCAGGGCCGGCAGCAGCAGCAGCACACGGCATCGGCGGCCCAGCTAAGTGACGCAGGCCGGCCAGCAACGGTGCGAGTGGTGGCGGCCTTTTTGGAGTGGTGGCGGCAGCAGATGACGCTGTGCCAGGTGCGGCAGCAGGCAGCAGGGTCCCTGGCGTTGATTATGACGCTCTGGAGCAGCTGGGCGACACCCAGGCGGCAGAGCAGCTGGGCACATCAGGCGGGCAGCCGCTGGCAATGCCAACATGCCATCAGTTTGCCAAACCGCAGGTTCAGCAGGAGCACACCTCAGGCATGGCTGGCGAGTGCACTGTTGTTGCTTCATGGATACACAGCACACAGAGATGCTGCACCCACCTGCACATGCGTGCTTGTGTCTATGTTCCTGCTGGCGGGCACAGCTCCCGCTGCAGTCACCCTGTTGAATGTTGTCTTGTTCAGCATAGCCACCTGTGGCCATCTCCTTCCTTCCTGCATGGTGGCACCTTACTAGCGCTTGCTTGTATCCTTCTCACCCCTGCTGTTTCATACTCCCTGTTGTGGTGTCTTCATTCCCACAGACGCTGATGACTTGGCGCTACTGGCAATGTGGAAGCGCGTGGTTGCCAAGCGCACCCAAGCAGCATCAGAGGCGCAGCGGGTGCGGCATGCCGCCAACCAGCTGAAGCGCTCGCTGATGGCATCAGAGGAAGAGGCATTTGAGCTGCGCGACATGCTTGACGAGGAGGCTGCCGCACGTGGCGATGTTGAGCGGCAGCTGACAATGATGCGCGAACAACACACCAAGCTGCTAGAGGAGCGCAAGGAGCAGCACAAGGTGGGCAGCTGCTGTGTTTTGATGCCTGGGGGCGGGAAGCCTCGTTGCACAGAACCGAAAGTACGAACTTGAGCAATGTCTCTGGTGACAATCTGCTGTGCGCTTGGCAGTGAACTGCTCGGTCTCGTGTTCAGCTTTGCTAGCTTGCAGCAGAGTCCTGAGACCGGACAGATGCACATGGCGTGTGTGGAGTAGCAAAGGTGTGGCCACTTTTGTTGGCTGGTTGGCGATTCAAGTGCTGCTTGGTACTGCTGGTCAGTCACCATATGCGACAAGCGGCTGACATCAGGGTTGTTGCTCTGCATGCCGCACGCACAGGTGCTGGAGCACCAGCGGCAGCTGCTGGCACAGCAGCAGGAAGTCCTGCGACAGCTGCTCAAGCAGCAGCGCCAGTCACAGCAGCATCCTGCTCAGCAGCCAGCCCCGCCACAGCCATCAGCGCTGCCTGCGGCGCAGCCGCTGCCAGC
Source organism: Scenedesmus sp. NREL 46B-D3 (assembly GCA_014080715.1). Taxonomy (NCBI): domain Eukaryota; kingdom Viridiplantae; phylum Chlorophyta; class Chlorophyceae; order Sphaeropleales; family Scenedesmaceae; genus Scenedesmus; species Scenedesmus sp. NREL 46B-D3. Next base: position 21,869 of record JACERP010000436.1, on the reverse strand, counting down.
CAAGCAGGAGCACCAGCCTGCTGCTGCTGTGCAGGGTCAGCAGCAGCAGCCGCCTTTGATGCAGGTGTCAGGGCAGGAACTGCAGCTTGTACTCACTGGGAGATGCATGTGAGCACCTGCCAGCAGCCCTCTGCGTCCGCCGGTCGCCGGCGGCTTGCTGAACAATAACCGCAGTACATTACTCTGCGCATGTACCTCCCGCGCGCATTTGGCATCGCAAACGCAGTGCACTGGGCAACTGGAAGCGCACGGGCGTTTGTGGCGATCAGCGTGCCGAAGCACTGTCCAACTGCTCACGAATGGTGCAGCCAGCAACGCCTGTATGTTCAGCCAGAATGTTGCAGCAGGGTGCTGCGGCCTCTCCCAGCGGCGCCGCCAAGTCGGTGTTGTTGGCTTTTTAAAGTTACACCGCTAGACATACACTTCCCAGACCAAAAAACACAACCCAACACCAAAACCACAACCCCCAACAGCAGCCAGGAAGATGGGTGGGCGGGCGAGAAAATCGGCTGACAAGCTGCTGCCCAGGAGGGCAGCAGCCAGGAAGAGGCCGACCATGGCGACACACTAGGACTAAGTAAGCATAGAGCCTCCTCAGAACCCTGCAGAAGCTGCACCCACCCTCCACCCTGGTGAGCCACGGCTCCTGACATGAACGCCTTATAAGGCTTATTTTTACGTGTCTACAGACTCTGTTTTGATATTATACGCATGTTCCTGCGAGCTGATGGGCCTGTGTTGAAGGTTCTGGGTGCTGAGGTGTGGTGGGTAGTGCTTGAGGCAGAGCATCCCTGAATGCCAGAGCGTGCTTGCCTGTCTCACAGCTGATCTTGCACGCTGCTGGAATGTGGGCTGTGAACACGCCTTGCTTGGCATGCAGTGTGCTACGTTTCCTTCACAGCTGATGCATACCTCTGCATGAAAGCAGCAGGGAACAACTGGGATCACCCCGGTACAGCAAGCTTGCGTAGTACCATGCATCTCTCCTAGAGGAACAGGCAGAGGTATTTGATCACATGCATTTAGATGAGGCACTTTAGCTTTGTGAGTGCCGCCTTGAGCTAAATCTGTGCTCTGCGAAGCGAGCATGGAACTTCCAGACGGCTCAGCGGCAGCAGACCACTTGCATGCCATGTGCGCAGGTATGGCAGGCTCTTCCTGCAGGTCCAACATACTTGTGGACACTGCAGTTGTAACATATGACAGCGATCCACTGCTGCCTATGCTAGCACCACTGCTGATGTGCCGTACGGTTGTACAACCACTGTATTGGGAGCGGCTGCAGGGCTGCCCGTTCGCCCACACAGCCAGCTGCTGCGGTTCTTAAACGTCCTACCCGGTCTTCTGAGATATCGCATGAATGACAAGAGGGTGTTGGGCATGCATGCATGTATGTGCTGCCTAACTGGCGGTACCTCTTGTTCCCACTGTTAAGTGTGCCAATTTCAACCATCACAGGGGCAATAGCGCGTACCTGCAATCTTCAGTCGTGGTCCCATTCCTCTGCCCAATCATAATGGCAGCTGTGTGTAAAAGAACGAGTTAAAAATGGCTCCTGGGCTCCAGGTAAATGCACAACTGCGTACCTACTGCAGCAATGCTGGACCAGGAGACCCCCACCCAAGCTTTCCTGGTGCTCCGAGTGTGTGCGACACATGGAACGCTGCAACCCTTTGGATGTTCAAAACAGCCCAAAACTGCCGTTAACGTGTAACACTGGGATATACCTTGTGGCGTCAGACGGCCATACTGTTTGCAAGCGCTTCAACCACAGCGCCTCCATCATACATTCTTTGTTTTTAACCTTCCCACTGCTGCCGACTGAGCATCTCAGAACATTGAACTGTAACTGCTACGCTGACTCAGCATAACGCAGGCATAGTGGTTGCAATCCAATTCCACAGTGCCTCAGGCTGCACGCTTTTGCAGCAGGCATACACGTGACAAACGCGGAACCTGGAACACCAAGTCACCCTCAAGTTCTCAAGGCGTGCTGCAGCTACTGTTCGCACTGTAAAGTCTGTCTCGTGCTAGCGCTGTGTGTAGCCTGGCTCTCGCCCCCCTCCCCAAGGTGTATTTGAGGCTCAAGCAAAAGCTGGCCTGTAAACAACTTGGCAAGGCAAAGCACAGCCGCCAACAATCATTTCACAAAACACGGAGCCAACTACGTCCAGACAGGGGCATGCAGGTGCACCACAGCAGTACTAAAAACGTCAGGCCCCAGCGCGCCACTTGTAAAAGCACCAACACAGAATTTCCAACAGCAGCAGCATGCTCCGCAGCAAAGTATGTTCACTAAAGAGCACCGACATCAACGCAGTGTCAGTGCTGCACCTTGCGTGTGTAATCAGCAGTCGTGCAATTCATATGGCAGAGGTGCAACGGAGCACATGGACCTGAGCATTAGACCTGCAATGCAGCAGCAGTCCTGACCTGTGGCACCTGTTGGAGATGCACTGTCACCCCCATGAACTGTGTGCATACTTTGCAGCACATCATGCATGCAGCGTGATGCTGAGTGTAGAACAAGCCATGCAACTCACATTCAAGCATGCTCACACTGTGGAGTTTCTTATCTTGGTATTGACATATATATGTAGTGGCATGTGATATGGCAAAATGCTGCGCCCGTTGTGATGGGACACAGCACTGCATGCATGTTGAAGAGCAATGTGATTCAGCACTATGCAATACATGAAGAGGTGTCCGTTGTAGCGATGTCCAAGGACGTAATAACGGCTCCTGGGCTGAAGATGAACGCAAATGGCATACCTTCAAAGCAATGCTGGACCAGGAGCGGCCCGCTCAAGCTCTCCTGGTGCTCCATGAGTGCTGCCATGCAGGCAAGCTGGCCGACATCATGTGTACCAGCACAAAGTCACAACACCTCTGCCAACGGCTGCATGCATCCTGCAATGACCTATGTCAACTCATTCTTGCTCTATGTCAAACGCAGCAAGCAAGACACCCCAAAGATATATACTGCAACCAACCTTCCACTGGCAACAATGCATCAGCCTGAGGGACCATTGCTTCCATCGCCAGCATCAAATCACACAGTTGCCGTCACTGTGTGCCTATCTCAATTCACCAAGTTATCAAGTTTCCAAAGTTGACAATCCTACTTGTCTCCATCTGCCCAGCACCTTGTTGAACATGCATGCATACGAGACTGCCTGCTCCCAGCTCCTGCAGCATCACAGAGTGGTGATGTACCACCCATCCAGGGTGGCCCAGCGGGGCCAGGTTGGCAACCTTTGTGTGCTGCAAGTGCTTATCGGGGTTGAAGTAGGCTATTCATGCGGCTGAGGTGGCAGAAGACATGTTGTACAACATTGCGTATGTATGGCATGCAAAGGAGTGCCCCAAAGCCTAGCACCCTTACACATGCAAGCTTTGCTGATGTGCATGATGCATGACAATGAACATACACACACCCACAGTAGATATGCAGTAGGCACCGAATTGCAGCAAGGAGCATCAACAACGCCAGCCCGTTCACGTCCAAGGAAGCACACAAGTATATTGACTCCTCACGCACACACTGATCATCCACCATTATGCCATCTAAGCACACAATCAGCAGCACATTCCGGCACAACACAGGCAGGAGCACCATGGTTCAAGCACTGCCTGCTAGACAACAACCGCTGTTGTGATAATGACCCCAACAATTGGAGTGAGGGCACATCACATGAAGCAGTGCTTTCTTTACTTTACTTTACTTGCTCCACCCAACAAAGGAGTGGGAGCCCAAATCAGGAGCATTCTAAATACAAACTCAATGTGCGACAGGACATGGTGAGGTGGACCATTCAAACGAGCACAGAAAGGCCTCGGCAGCGCTTCCTTACGGGTGTGAAGCACACACTGTGCTCAGAACGCAGCTGTCCAGCTCTTGCAATCCACAAGCATATGAAGCAAACTGAGCAGTCTATTCTCCATGCTCAGCCAAATACTGACCAACACTGCACAGCATCTTCACACATAAAAAGTAGCATGCTTGGTGGATGCAATTCATGTAGATACTTGGTGGATGCAAAGTAACTTGAAAGGATGTGATACATGCAGATGCTCAGCATCAACCCAGCAACTACCCAGCAGCTACCCAGCAACTACCCAGCAACTATAAGGAAGTTCAACAAGGTCCGTGACACCTGAATGAACATTACAACGCTTTCATGCGGTGAAGCACCTGTGGAGACTCCTGCTTGTGCAGTGTGGTATGGCAGCTGGTGATGCAAATGTTGTTGGTGCATACAGCGATGCAGAGCAGCCACCAGCCAGTCTTAAAAGCACTTGTGCCGTAAGCAAAACAACAGTAAAACAAGCCTGCACGGAAACTCCGTTGGACCAAGCACTGCACTGCTGCTGCTGCTGCAGCTTCAGCAGCAGCAGCGGCATGCACAGTCGAATGTATGGTCTCCTTGCTCTACTGCACACGTGTGCTTGTGGACATGTGCATAAACATATGAACACATCTCAACTGCTTGCCCCATTTCTGATCCCAAAACCTGCAGCAGCACAAACTCTTCCTGCGACACCATCAACAGGTGCAACACAGTCGCCTGCAACGCCGCTGCTACTGCCGCTACTAGTAGCTGCTGCTGTTGCTGCTGCTGCATGTGTAACACACCTTCCATCACCCATTCCGTGCTAGATTGTATACAATTTAAGTAGCCCTTGTAACATGTTCATTTCACAACCCTCGGCAGCAGCTGCCAGCTGCGCCAGGTCAGAGCCGACAATTCCAACTTATGGCCAGACAGACCTCAGCCATTTTGCAGGCCCCACATGCTGTTACTTAGTACCATATAATACTCTGTCCCATGCTGGTTGCGGCATGCCCTAGATGACATCAGTAGCCAGCTGCTTCACATTATATGTACATGCACATCCAGTTGACATGGTCAAAGGTGATGCCATGCAGCTTCCATCATACACAATTGTTGGGGAATGGCCCCTGGGTAACAAAGTGAGTGCAACACACTGGCTCAAATGTGGCGCGTCAGAGCAGTAGATGCATTGCAGTCAACACGTTGTGGACCCACAGCAGCCTGGTCACACAACAACGCATGCTTGCAGCAGTCCTGCGCACAATGCAGCTGCACCACATGCATGATGCCGAGCACTGCAGACTGAGCCAATTGCTTATTCTTGCTTACAGATGCTGAGCATTTCTGCGTGCACCTTGCAAGATGGCACAAGGCTGCTGGGCATCAGCTGCCTGAGCGTACCAGACAGCTGGCACACAGCCTGACTCTGCAGCCTCACAGGCAGTCTCCAATGCACAAACACGTCCCGCAGCTGCTGCAGCCCACCAATTGCTCGCAGCAGTGCTGTAATGTCTGCAACGCCATCAGAGACGCGTGAACTGCGGCTAGGCTCACCTCGCTCCAGGGAGGTGCAGTCCCGCCAGCCTGTGTCTTTGAGCACGGACAACACGCCTGACAGCGCCAGGTGCTGCAACCCCGCAAGCTGCTGCACTGCAGCTGCCAGCCGTGGCACTGCCTTTCCTTCGCTGTATGGTACATACACATCAGTCAAAGACAGGCATGTAATGCCTTGGAAAGCAGAGAGCTGCTGCAAAACGTGGGCGGACACATCAAGCTTGCACACAGTCAGCGACTTGAGTGGCAGCACACAACTCGGCACCGCAGACAAACCTGAGGGTGTGGTAGCATCAAACAGCTCCTGGTGGAACACAGGGTCTCTGCTGGCTAATCCAAACCCCGTGTCCAGGTCATTGCCAAATGCAGCCTGCACTGGAATTCCTGCAGCTGGAGCTGGCGCTGCTGCGCCCGCCGTTCGCAGCTGCAGCGATTCCAAGCGGCTGAGACCCAGCAGCGACCGTAAGCTGAAGCCAGACCCCTCAACGGCCACATCAAATAGCCCAGGTGCCTGCCACGCAAGCTCGCGCAGGTTGGGTGGCAGCTGGTCGCCAGCAAGCAGAGGCACGGCATCTGTTATGAACAGCTTGCGCAGTGCTGCAAGGTGGCTCAGTTTCAACAGCTGGCCTTTGGGTCTGTCACTGATCTGCACCTGCAGCACCTCCAGCTGTGGCAGCTGCAGCTGCTGCAGCTGCGCTTTTCCCACGTGCACGCTGCCCAGCTGCAGGCGCGTCAGCTGCTGCAGGGCTGGCAGCTGCACAAGCTGCCCTCCCAAGGCATGCTGCCATGGCTGGCCTGCCAGCCAGGCAGGATCTCGCAGCACGCAGCTGCGGAGCCCTGCGAGCTTGCACAGAGCCCTGACCTGTGCAGCGTCGCCCCAGCTGTGCTGGCCCTGCAGGTGAGTGATGTCAGCGAGGCTGCTGGCTGGCAGCATCTGCAGCAGAGGCATGACCAACACCTCAGGTAAGGCCAGGTACGCTGACAGGGACTGCAGGCGGTTTGGCCCTGCCACTGCCAGGTCTGCTGGTGCAGCTGCTGCTGTCGCACGACCGTGTGCTGCTGCCTGCGGTGTAGGTGCCGCTGCTCGCATTGCTGCCACTAGCTTCTGCACTGCAGCCGTGCCATCCCTGGTGTAGAGCGCGCATTCATAACCCTCCACTCTCAAGCTGTTGACCGCAGCGGCATGCTGCTGCAGCCACTGAGCCATTTCTTCTACTTGAAGTTTATTGCACGCGTGCGCGGTTATCTGCAGCCGCTGCAGCGTTGGCAGCAGCTGTTGAAGGCAGCGCAGCTGTGCAGGCACAACTGGGCCGATGTGCAGCTGTGTAAGCTGTCTCAGCTGCTGCAGCAGCTGCAGGTTTGCTGATGGCTGCTCGGACTGTTGGTCCTTCTCTGGCCTGCAGATCAGCTTCAGGTCTCGCAGGCCTGTCAAAGCTGCGACCGCGCACATGCTGTGGCTGCTGTATGTATCCACCTCCACATCCAGCTGCGTCAGGTGCCCTGCCGACAGCTGAAGCAGGAGAGAGGGGCCGACTGTGCTGCCCGCAAGCGAGAAGGACTGCAGATGCAGCGCACCTGCTGCTGTTGCTCGCTGCACGCCTGTTCCGAGTGTTGATATAGCTGTTTCTGTGCCGTAGCAATCCCTGTGCCTCTCACTGCCGCCCAGGCTGCTGCAGAGGTTGCAGCGCATGCCATGCGGGTCCAGGTGTAGTCGGGCGAGGTCTACTTCGAGTCCACAAACAAGGTCGCCATACTTCTGCAGCCACTGCACAAGGCTCTTCACCTGCTGCAGCTTCCTGGGCTGCTGCAGCAGCGGCAGCTGCCCTGCACCGTGCTGCCTTACTGCTGCCTGCAGCTCCTTGGATGCCTGCAGCAGCTGCACGACCACTTGCTGGTCCTCAATGATGCTGGGGTGGTGCAGCAGGGCTGCCTGTACGCAGGTTTCGCTGGAGCTGGCACAGGTGACAGAAAGACCTGCTATGTTGGGCAGCTGTAACTGCTGGCAGCTCTCCTCTGTTATTTTGCTGCTCATGGTGGCCACGGTTTTGACAGTGCACGCAATTTTTGAGCGGCAGTGTTGCGCGCAGAATGCCCTAATCGATGCTCGCCGGCTTCAGCAGTGCACACAGAGCTAAGACGTCTCTTCAAGGCTAGCACAGCTGCTGCAGAGGCACAAGATATACCTGGTGAGATAAGCTGCCCAAAACTGCCACTGCTTTGATGACCCAACACTACACGCATTGTGCTGCTGCTTAACGCGCCTTCGATGGCGCTGATGCTATGGCTTGAATGGGTAATATGATGATGATGACGCGCCTTCGAGACGCCTTCGACATTTGGCTCAACCTTGGGACGTCTAAGTCGACTGGCAGTTCCGCATGCGCCAGCTGCTGCGTCAACTAGATAAACGAGCATATATAAATCTATGTATTGTGATGGTCTGCTAAACGATGGCTGGCTAGTGTGTTCGATTCAGCGCTGACAGACGTGCACGGGAACGCACCCCGGGGGTGCCGCACCCCTGCACGTCCACCAGCTGACGCAATCACGATGAATTTTAAAGGTTGCAGAAAATAACACAGTACATTCACGTTACAGCGCCTCAATTGGTCTTGGCAGCCTTTGAATGCAAGTATGCCTAACCACCCCAACCTCTTAGAAGGTTTAACTTAAGCCTACTTAAGCTTTAATGATGTGAAAGGACACGGCAATATTATTCAGTACATGCTAATTACCCACCCACATGCATGGAGCAGCTGTTGCTGTAATGTGCACCGTTTGATGCAAATGGCTACTGCTACCGACTACAGTTCAATTCATTTAATATTCTTCCTGCATCGGGACTACTTTGTCACTCTGCGCTGAGCTGCTGTACAGATCACAGGTACAATCAGCAGGCAGGCCTCTTGACACCAAAAGATAATCTGGTGTCATGACCTGATCAGTGACACCTGGAAGTTGGCGATGCAGCTGCAAGCTTTACACATGGCCATGGCCTTGAGATTGTTTGTGAAGGACCTCAGCATGTTTCAAGGTTGCCAATACCCACAGGTGGCACTCTTGGACGCACACCTGGCACAGCGTACCCAAAACACAAAGGCAATGATAAGCAACCTACCAGCCAACACGGTCAAGCACAGCGGGCTATCAAGAGGACACACTGTGTTACACTGCAGGAAAAGGGTCACAATGGGAACAGCTGGGTTATAAACATGGCCCTGGCACACAAAACAGTGCCCAGCCGCCACACCATGTGTGAACTGGGCTGTCACTTCCAAATGATGAACATGAGCATGTTCCGCATGCTTTGCAGCATGTCTACCAGTCACTTGATGTACATGGAACAACAAGATTGAGACACTAGAGTACTCGCACATATTCAAAATTGGTTGTTGATAAAGTCCCTAACACTTGATTGTGTTTTCAAGCTTAAATGGACATCACAATGCATCCATGCAGTGGCACATGTATGCACACCTGCTCAAGCGATGTGATGTGGCAGCTACCAATACAAACACTTCCGTAGCATACAGTGGTGCAAAGCAGCCAGCAGCCAGTCTTACTGGCACTTGTGTCAAAAGAACAACAACAGTACAGGGCAAACCTGCATGATTGCTTTTTTGGCCGAGGCACTAGGTGCTGCAGCGGCTGCAGGGTCCCGGGCTCCATCCATTCATGGCGCCTGTCTGTTTTGTACATCAGCTGCAGGTCTCGCAGTTCTGCTAAAGCTGCAATGGCCCACGTGCTGCCTGTGCTTTTGGAATCCACCTCCACACACAGCCGCGTTCGGTGCCCTGCTGACAGCTGAAGCAGGAGAGAGGGGTCAATTGTGCTGCTGGCAAGCGAGGAGGACTGCAGGTGCAGCACGCCTGCTTTTGTTGCTTGCTGCATGCCTCTTCTTAGTGTGGATGCAGCCGCTGCTGTGCCGCAGCACTCCCAATGCCGTCCGCTGATGCTGAGGCTGCTGCTGAGGCAATGCGGGCTGTGTCGTCGGGCGAGGTATACTTCCAGTCCACAAACAAGGTTGCCATACTTCCGCAGCCACTGCGCAAGGCCCTCAACCTGCTGCAGCTTCCTGTGCTGCAGCATCAGTGGCAGCTGCCCTGCAACTCGCTGCCTTACTGCTGCCTGCAGCTCCTTGGATGCCTGCAGCAGCTGCACGACCACTTGCTGGTTCTGAATGATGCTGGGGTGGTGCAGCAGAGCTGCCTGTAAGCAGGCTTTGCTGGAGCTGGCACAGGTGACAGAAAGAACTGCTATGTTGGGCAGCTGTAGCTGCTGGCAAATCGTATTTGTTCTGCTGGTCATGTTTCCCCTGCTTGTCAGTGTGCAGTTTCAAGTCTCTTCAAGGCTGGCACAGCTGCAGACACACGTTGTCAAATAATCTGCCTAGTACTGCCACTGCTTTGCTGCCAGAGATACAATGACCTTGCCCAATGATACACGGAAAGCACTGTACTGCTGCTTGGTGCGCCTTCGAGACGCCTTCGACACTTGGCTCAACCTTGGGACGTCTCAATCGGCTGGCAGTTCCAGCATGCGCCAGTTGCTGCGGCGACTCTTTCAACGGGTCATGTAAGCCGCTATGTAGTCTGATGGGTTTCACGGTAGTCTGCTAGTGTGCTTGCTTTCAGCGCTGGCAGATGTGCACGCGTGCACGTCCACGTGCGGACGGTGCCGCACCCCTGCACGTCCACAACTTGGAGCACTCACGCTACAGCGACTCGCGTGGTCACGGCAGCCTTTGGTATGCCTAAAACCCGGAAGTTCTTACTTCATCGGGGCTGCTTTATCGCATCGGCGCTCAGCTGCTGTACAGATCACAGGTGCACTCCGCAGGCAGGCATCTGGTGTACATCTTGACACCGAAAGCTGGCGAGGCAGCTGCAAGCTTGACACGTAGCCTTGGGGTTGCTTGGTGAGAGACCTTGGCATGTTTATAGGTTGCCGGCACACAGCTGGCACTGTCAGCTGCACGCCTGGCACAGCATACCAAAGCAAAAAGAAATGTTCTGCAAGCTACCAGCCAACCTGGTCAGGCGCAGCATATTCTGAGAGGGAAAACTGCAGGGAAAGATTCACAAAAGCATTTTAGGCACAGCTGCGTCATAGACACAGCCATGGCAACACACAACAGTGCCCAAAGGCCACAAAGGCTGTTACTTCCGAACAACATACATGCGCATGATGTGCATGCTTTGCAGCATGCTTACCAGTGACATATATACATGAAAAACAACATCAAGATACTTGCTCAGCATCTACCCAGCAGGCACCCAGTAACATGCTGTCTAGAGTATTGATACAGTTGTGGGACCACTTACTGATCAAACAGCCGGTCAACACTCACAAAGGGCTGAGACCCACCACCCAGCAACACAGCTGCAGATGGCAGTGCAGCAGTTTCCAGCCAGGAGTGGTCGCCATCGCTATGAGACACCACGAGACATGCTGCCCTACATCAACACACAGCTGAGTGCATGTTGCTGGCAGCAACTTCTGCCTGTGCCCACAACCCTCAACTGCTTGCAACCACGACATACGTGGCTGCATGCACACCACGCAGCTGCTCACCTGCCGGCACCTGCAGCAGTACTTGCACTGCCTGCACTGCCAGCAGCTGCCGCACCGTTCCCTGCAACAACACCGCTGCTGCCGCCGTTGCTGCTGCTGCCATTAGTGATCGGGATGCTGGTCAACCTGTTGCGTGCCAGTAGCCCTTTGTACTGTGCTCCTTGCGCCCAGCGGTCGATCTCGCGTGCGCGCATGACCGGCAGGGGATGGCTGAGTGCGCGGTTTTGTGCATTGCGCAGGTACCAGCCAAGCATGCTGCTGGTCGTCACCTCGTCGTACGAGCGCGCCTGCAGTGCACATCAAAGTGGTGCACCGCCGCCGTTTGCAGAGGCAGTCGCTGCCAAACCAAGCGCTGAGCGCTGGCAACATGCAACTGCACATACACAGCAACGACACAAACACAGCCGGCAATGTACCACAGCAACCGTACGCAGCTCATGCTGCAACCTGCTCACCTGTTGCAAGGGCGCACCCACATGCAGCTCATGTGCAAAAGCGTGGCTGCGCGCTCCAGCTTGAACACGGCAACACAGCCGCTGCACACACATGCTTGGCCAGCTGCAGCTGCACTGCCCACAGGCCACACGCCAGACCATGTGGCGCCGTGACCAGATTGCCCCATGCACAAGACCAAGCACACCCCCCAAGCACACTCGAAGCTGCGCACCAGCCGCCACAGCTGCATCGCCGCCAGCACACCACCGCGCGCCAGCCACGCACCCGCACACACACCGCCACACGACGCCGCAGCCGCCACCCCAGCGGTGCTGCTGCAGGCCGCCCACCTGCTGCAGGAAGGCGTCCACGCTCAGCTCGTGCGCGAAGGCCGGGCTGCCGCCGGCCAGCTTCATGAGCGCGCCGATGACGACCGCGGGGTCCTGCGCCACCAGCAGCGCCGCGCGGTCGCAGGTGAGCTCCGCGGCCCTCAGCCAGCGCAGCAGCGCGTCCTCCACGGTGCCTGCGGGCAGCACGACGTGCAGGTGCCACACACACTGCATGACCAGCCTCGCTGCATCAAACTGGCGGCAGCGACTAAGCCAGTGTGTGCGCATGGACAGCTTCAGGAGCAGCGTACGCAAGCACCGTCACTGCACTGCGGACGGCAGGGCGTGCAGCTCAGGCGCCGAGCACTTGACGAGCGTGCCAAAGGCACGAGCTGATCCTGACCTGACAGATGCGGCACAGCGCAACATAATCTGCGCAGCACCTGCGGGTGCTGCTTCACATGCAGCCACTATTCCTGCACCTGCAAACAACTGCTTGCAGGTGAAAGCTACGCAGACATGGCGTTGCTTGCTGTACCTGATATGAGCGGCAGAATGGACACAGTGCCGCTGGCCAAGACGTTGGCGATGGTCAGCCACAGCCCGTGATCACACTTGAGGTGCCCCAGCTCTGCAAGACAGCGGCAGAGGAGCCCGGCCAGTCAATGTCTGCGACTACTGCAAGCACTGCTGCTGCTGTGCGGCCGACACCCACCAGCAACTAAGAGCACCTGTCATGCCCACACATGCCAGCAGCCCCGGCAACCGCGGTTGCAGCAGTTGCCTGGTGTGCAATGTCCCAGTGGCAGCACCAACATGCACGCACACAATGCAGTGACAGTCTGATGCACTCAACTCAGCTCAACCTGAGAGGCGGAGGAGTACGTGCAAGCACCTCGTCAACAAGCAACCAGCAACAACAGGTCACACAACGTAAGATAAGGAGTTCGACATGGCAATTCATAGCGCATACCATGTGCCATCGTTGCTGCTGACTCCGGCGGTGTCAGCAGCTCCAGCAGGCTAGGGTGCGATCAAAACCAGCCACACCGACACCAGCACCAAAACCACAGGTGACGCCCGCAACAGTTCGGTCCACAGCACCAACAGGGCCCTCCGGGCTGACCGTGTGCGATGACTGCCTGCAGCTCCGGCAGCGTCAGCAGCTCCAGCAGGCTGGTGTGCACGACGATGAACGGCTTGCGCCCCGTGATGGCCAGCGTGTAGGCATTGGGGTGGGGGCTCTGGCGCACGTACAGCTCAGGCGGCTCCATCTGGAGCACCTCAGCCTGGCAGCCAGAGTAGGGGGGGGAGACGACAAATGCCAAGCACTCCTTGCTCAGGCCAGACACAGCTTGCCTGCTGCTGCACATACCACTGCAGTTGGTTATTGCTGGTGCCATCAACTTGTGCGGCATGCGTGGTGTGCTGGCGAGGCGCAGACACTTCTGAGTCGGCGACGCGTTCAGCTGGCTTGCTGCTGCTGCTGTTTCGGCTGTCACAGCTTGCGCTCGCAGCTTTTAGCAGCACATCAGGCGCGCAGCAAGCTGAGCTGCATGTGCTGCTGCCAACAGCCTTGTGCTGCAGCTGCTTGTGCTACCGCTGAACGTAGCAGCACCTGGACTCACTGCTTCGAGCAGCAGGTTGTATACTGTGGGCAGCTGGTCCGGCCCTGTCTTAATCGACGTGGCAATGTTCTCCAGCAGCAGCACCTGCTCAGCTACAGGGCCTGTGCACAGCAGCAAAGCCAGGTCCTGCCGTAAACACACGATGGTAGCTTGTAGGTCACAAAGACTGTAGTCAAGTGGCAGCTAATGCGGTGGAAAACCACAGCCAGCATGTGCAAGCATATCCGCATGCTTGTTGCGTGCGCTTGCTACACTGCATGTGGACCGAGTTGCATGCGGCTGCAATGCCACTGCTGTTCAGTCTGCATCACTGACATTGGTGTATGCAAAACACACTGGGCCTTCCGCACGGTGCAAACCCTCAGACAACACAGCTGCAGGCCTTGTATGATGGTGGCCCTGCTGCTGCTGCTGCTGCTGCTGCTGTCTCCATCAAGCACCAGTGCCTCATCATGCCACTGCATCTGTGCTCACCCATGAGGGTCCGTGCAATAAAGTCCATGCCAGGCAGTGCCTGAATAAGGCTGGTATTTTGCTGGTCTAGAGGGTGCCTGCAGGAGCATCAACAACCAGGCACCTCTGGCAGCAGCAAGAAAGCAACAGGCAGCAGCAAGCAATAGAAGCAGCAGCAACACTGCCATTACAAGACATGCAGTGTCTGTTTTACATACGCACGTGCAGAAAACACTCGTGAGTTATTGTACGTACCTAAAGTCATCTGCTGTGAGGCCTGCGTAGCGCTTGATCCGCTGCTCCTTGCCATTTTCAGCAGTGCTGTGCAGAGACTGACTAGGCTGCACCGCATGCGCGCGTTGCAGCCAGTCCCGACGGAGTTGTCGTGAAAGGTGTCGTAGTAACTGTGGCGGCACTTGCTGCTGCAACCGCAAGCTCGAGCTACACGCGGCATGACCAGTCAGTCGCAAGCTGGTCCCGTCCACAGGCCTTACTAAGCCAGACATCGCCGCGAAAAAACAATGCTGAGCGTACAGCTGAAGTCGATCCTAATGCTGATTTTGATGGGTTGCCGCAAACAGCAGAGGTTGGTGCAGAGGTGGGTAACTCCAGCTCAGCAGCGTTGGTGGCGTGAAACAGCAGTAGAACAGCAAGCGCAGTTAGGGGCTGTGTAAAAGGTCCTCGACGTGTGACACACATCAGGGGCCATTTCTGCTTCGTGTGCACCAGCTTGGGTCCTGGCGGGTGGGTAATCATGAAACCCTCATGGTTCAGCTTCGAATCAGCAGTCGTGGCTCTGCCAATTATGGGCGCCAGCCGCCAGAATATTGGTATTTTCGTTTCCCACGCCCTCCACAGCACAAATGAGACATAGGCGCATCTTCACCTATCCCGACACTAATATCAATCCTTGAATGTATGGCCACACTGTGACAGGCCCACCCACTGAGGAGCCCAAAAAGGCTCATTTGGTGAACAATCAGATGGCACGTGGATGCGAAGGGCACAAAGAAAATGTGATAATCATTATGGCCAGCATCAGCGGCCAGAGGCAGTGGTGCAGCTGTCACAGAGGTTCATTATAGGCAGCTGGCTAATCTACTCATACGGTATGAGTCATACAATCACTAGACAAGACATCCTTGCATGATGGGCAAACGCAGCGCCTGAGCCACTTATGTGCAGCCTTACAGTGTTGAGCTACAGGCAGCGGGGGTGGGTGTTACTTATATAACTCATTGTTAGTGCTTGTTATGATCATGTGTTTGCAGCATTGAGCTCCAATGTCAACAGAAGCAGCTCTTTCAATGTGCATGCGGCTATGAATGACCACGTGCTTGCAGCATTGAAATGTATGATGGAGTGCACACGCAGCAGGCGGTGCCGTTGTAGAATCATTGCGCGGCATGCGCAGTTCCTCAAGCAGCAATAAGTCAGACTTCAAGCAACCCTTACTTTACTTTACATGCTCCAAGATGAATAGCACCTGCTGGTGCGCAATACATCACATTACATTACATTACATGCTCCACCCAAGGAGTGGGAACCCCTTTCAATACACAGCATGTTGCAGCTGTATGCAACAGAAAGCTTGTGGACTGCCTGCAAGGCTGCACACTGGACATCATCGCCAACGCCATCGCAAACCTCTACATGCACTCAGCACTACTGGCTCAAGGTCACAGTGCAGCCGCTGCCAAGCGCATTGAGCATGCTACACAAAAACCACTACAGAAGCCTGAACACCTGGGCACTGCATTGCGGCCAGCTTCCGCGCAGCCGCCTTGCTCATTCCTCTGGAGCCCTTGATGAAAATGAGGCCGGGTCAGAGTAGCACTTTCCTAGCAGCCAGAGTTGCAGCCCTAGTTGCAGTTCAGCACGATCGTGTAATCGTTCCAATCCTGCGGCATGTCGTAGCCCACAAAGCTCTTGCGCTGCTCACACTTGTCCTCTGCAGGCACGTACACCCGCAGCGGCACGTCCCCCTCCCATGTTGTTGTACTGCCACCCTCCATCTTGCCCCAGATGCCGATGGTGGCGTGTGTGGTGGCGATAAGGTACCTGTCCCTGCAGCCTTGCAGGGACCAGTACCTGCAGGACAGCAGAGCAGCAGGCAGAAGCAGCACTGTTTACTGTGCAAGTACTGGCCAGATACTAGTAACACAGCCGTGAGGCTAAGCCGGCTGCCAGAATAGACCTCCATGGCACATGCATTCTGTTCACTGCCTGATCATGATGCCGCCAGCCAGACCTTGCTGTGCAGCTCAGGTGTTTGTTTGGTAGACCTGATTATGTTTTTTGACAGAAGCATGCTGCGGGTCCAACAGCACTGCAAGCACTGGTGGTCAAGGAGACTCACCCTACGGTGAGGAAGTCCGCAGCAGCGACAGGCTTGTATGATATGGCGATCACGGGGTAGGCCTTTGTACTCCTGCAGGTGCAGTTGTTCTTGAAGAAGATGCGCTTGAGGGTGCCTGTTGCTGCAGGCACAGCAGCTGCTGCCGGCGCCATGGCCAGGGCATTTGCGCTGCTGGCTTTTGCCATTGGCTCTGGTGTCAGCGCAGCTGCTGCAGCAAGGCCAGCCAGTTGCTGGTCAACTATAGGATCTCTTGGACGGCCCAAGACTGAGATGGTCCCTGCCCTTGGCGGTGCCTGTGCTGTGGCAGCCGTCTGCTGCAAGTCCCGGGCGTGTGCAGCACTCAGCGCTGACATGATCACAAACACAGCCACGAAGCGCCACATCGCTGCAGAATAATACCAGGTAAAAAATTTTATAGCTTAGGAGTCAGGCAACCAAGCAGAGAAGCGCCGATAAAATCGATGGCAGTCGAAAAGGGCGCCTATTGTGCGCCTAGTTTCGGTAACAATGGGAGTCACTGATAGCCACACAACGCTGCTTATCCTCTTCTTTTATAGTGTGTAACTGCAGCATGCACCTGGCCTGGTTGTTGGGTGTCAGGATGCTGACAGAAGGTGGGCAAGTTCGGGAACGCGGGCGACAGACATGCACGCCGTCACTCGTTCGCCGGCTTGAAGGTATTGTTTGTTTTATTTATAGCACCCACATCAGCTTCACGCCACGCACCAGCAGGCAGAGTCAACACAAGCATGCTACTGCAACATTGGTGAAGCTTTCACTTGACCAATGCGCAATATTACCCATCTTGCACCCGCTGCTCCCAACCTGGCTAACGAATACACTGACTGTCAGAAGCTGTCGGTCCGGTGGCTTGCACGTGATCGAGCACCCTGACATGGACAGCAGGCCGACCTGCTGTAACAGGCTGATCAGCAGCTGCTGTTGTTTGCCGCAGCTTTGCCATCCCATCATTGTTACACACTTGGTGTGGCACTATCCTGCAAGTCATCCACTCCTTTGCAAGCTGCTTATGTGGCTATGGCAGATGGCAGGATGATGCAGTGCTGCGCCTGGCTGGGCGCCTGCCGGTCACTGGCGCGTGTGCATCAGCTCTTGCTGCACGGTCGCCAGCTGGGCCTTCGTTTGGGCCAGCTCAGTGCGCACCTCAGCAAGCACCTGCTGTGTCTGTGTCAACTGCTGCTGCAGTGACCCAGCGAGCTGCTGCACACCTGCATACAGCACGCACACTGTGTCAAGGCAACGCCTGCATTCGCTTGTTGCCCGTGGCAAAAGACAGCACATGTTGCAAGCCAGCAGCGACAGAGCACAGGGCAAGCACATGCAGCCAGAGCATGCTGCAGAGATCCACTATAGTAATCTCGCCCTGCAAAGCCGGTGGCTTGCGCTTTGCTGGAGGATGATCAATGAGCAAGCAGCTGGCAATGCAGCTGGCCCTGCAATGACAACATTAGAACGTCTCAGGCGCTAAAGCAGGTCTGCCTGAGGGTCGGCTAGCTGGGTACCAAGATGCAACCTTGGTTACACACGGAAAACGTGTCACACCCCACAACCACACAGGCTCGGGTAGTTTGCTGCAGGTAACACAGCATGTAGCACGTTCTTACCTTCAACAGCAGCCGTGTGCTGCTCCAGCAGAAAGCAGCAGGCAAGACAGAACAGCAGTCCAGCAGTGATGTCGTGGCAACCGATGTCAAGTGCATTGGTTTGCTGAGGGCGCGCTCACATGCCTTGCGGCCGCACGGCCCTTGTCATCTGGAGATGTGCATGTGTGTGCAGGTAGTTGCAAGCATGTAGCAGTCTGTTGCTCAGCATGTGTGATCTGATGCAGTGAACATGCGTGTACACCTCCACACGATTCTGCTGCTGGGTGCCTGTGCGCAGCATTAAGAGTCCATCCCGCGTGCCAGGCTGTGAACCACCATCCCATGACATCTCTCCTGGAAGCTCGCGCATGCCTCCTCATGCACATGTTGACAGCACCAACACCATGATAAGCCTATCTGTGGAACTGCTGTACACAACAGCATGCGCTGCAGCATGCGCCATCACAGCGGCAAGCTTACCCAGCCGTCCTGGAATTGCAGCCTCGTGCGTTGTGCGCCAGGTGGCGGGGATGGCCCGGGCAGCAGGGGCAGCAGCTCCTTGCTCAGTCCGTGAAACCCTCCCACGTCATCTACAGCTGCAATGCTGAGCACGCTGAGCCCTGTCAACGCTGCCAAACACAACAGCGACTCATCCGGCAGGTTGAAAGTGCGCAACGTGAGCTGCTTCAGCCCCACCAGGCTTGCCAGGCAACTAGCTGTCTTAACGTGCGCGTCAGTCGCCAGCAGCAGCGCCGTCAGCTGCTGCAGCTGCATTATGGGCGTGAGGTCTGCCCCGCTGGGCAGGCCCACGCCGAACAGCAGGTGCTGCAGGTTGGGGCAGCAGTAGAAGATGTTCTAAAGCCTGCAAGCCGGGGCAGTAGTGGCCGCGCCAGCGGTCAAACCTGTCGATCTGCAGGATCTTCAGTGTTGGAAAGGGGCGGTTTCGGTCAAAGATCTAGCCTAGGATCCCTGCCAACAGCACGCAGAATTGCGAACAAATACAGACAACGAAAGCAAAGAATTTACATATAGCACCACGGTATTATATGTGATATGAATGACAGAGTCCAAGATTGGTGTGCGATGCTGTTGGTGCAACTGTGTCATCAAGCAGTGCAGTGGCCTGCTAGGTGTGGTGCACTGCGTTGCGCCGCCCCAGGGCTGCGCCAACGGTGCTCAGAGCCGTTGGCATGGCTGCTTGACTGCGCCTGTCTCCCTGTTCACGCCGCAACCTTGCAGTGTGCTATCCAACCTGTGCCGTAGGTACCAAGTGTGTTATTTCTGTGACAGCACGCACCGTGTGGCCATGGAGGCCCGTCATAGTAGAGACTTGTCAGCTGGGATGATGGCACCAACGCGGTCCACCCCCTCGCCCCCCGTGCATTTGGAAGGGACACCGATAGGAGCAGGTGCTGCAGCTGCTGCATGCCGCCGAGCGCTGTGAGCAGCAGCTGCATAGGCTGGCTGCTAGCCGACTTCTCAAGGCCCTGCAAGTGCAGGTGTGTGAGCTGCGTCTTGCCGCCAAGCGCAGTCAGCGCAACAGCCCCAGCCTCATGCAGCTGCAAGTGCCGCAGCTGCGACAGCTCCGCCAGCCCACCTGCATTGCTGCCTGCGATCACCAGCTCCTTCATATGTCTGAGGTCAAGCCGCGTCAGGCCCATTGGCAGTGCTGCGTAGCTGGCGACGCTGCTCCTGCCTAGGCTTTCGATGCCTAGGTCCTGCAAATGAGATAAGCTGCTCACTGCGCCAGGCCTGTGTCATCAAAGCTGGAGTTGGATAAATCCAGCTGTCGCAGAAGCGGCAGCTGCTGCAGCGCTGCTGCTAGGTCGCTGTTCATGCGCTGTCGGGCTGTGCTGGGCTGGCCGCTGGTTCTGCAGGGTGGTCAGTGAGAACCGCCAGAAATGCTTCCGTCAGCAAGCTATGTTGCACATTCATCATGTGTGTGAACTGTTGCTGTATTGCATGCAGTCAGAATTGCATGCATGTGCTGAAGGTGTACAAGTGATGGTAGACGAATGAGTTACGACTCACTCGCACGAGCACTGCTTTCCCCTTATATGTTATGCGTGGGTATGTAGCATTTCTGCATCCCACCTGGATGACACGTACGCCAGCCGCAGCCGCGTGAGTGACGCCCCAAGCACAGGCAGGAACCTCAGCCCGCCTGGCTCGCCACACACACTGCTGAGCGACAAGCCCAGCGTGGCAAGGCCCGTCAGCGCTGCCAGCGGGTTGGTGGCGGTGCGGCTGCTGCTGCTCCCTGCTGCACCTCCGGCTGCTGGTCTGCTGCGAACAAGTCTGCCGTCGACACGGCAGCCGCTGCTGTTGTAGCTGATGGATGAAGGCAGCAGGTCGCTGTCCACCGTGAGGACCTCTGCATTGACCGCCCACATGAACATCACACCATGCAGCTGCTTCAATGGCAGGGCCACCTGCTTGGAGAGCTGACTGGTCCCTTGCCTGAGCAGGGTAAGGGCTGTCAGGTTGCTGCCGTGTCGCAGCAACCAGGTGTGGAAGCACTGTGCTGCCTTCAAGCTGTTTGGAGGGATGACTTGGATATCAACGGTTGCGGCTGCAGCAGCTGCCCGCCAGGCACGGCAGACTGCAGCACATTGTAACAGGCGCTGCTGCTGCGGCACCCATCTCAGGATATGTGCGAGGTTGTCTGTGGGCAGGCTGCTAACGGCAAGGTCGCTTCCTGCTGGTGCTGAATTGCTGCTGGGCTGATGCAGCGCAGTGTTATGAGCAGCAGCAGCAGCAGCAGCAGCAGCAACACTGAAAGACGTGGAAGGGGCACATAAGGGGGCAATGTGCGTGCTGCATGTTGCATGTCGGCATGCAGGTGCTGCTTTCACATGATTTGGCCTGCTTTGCCCAGCAAGGCGCTGTCCGTTGCGGTGCCTGGTTTAGGTGAAAGGTGTACAAGTGCAGCAACTGGAAGGTGCAACAGCTGTATCGCCTATGTATGGCTGTACATTGTTGGCTCACAGCACTGCTGCTGCTGTGGAGAATGCTGGGACGTGGCAGCAGACTTGCAGGGTTCCTCATGGTCGCTGCTCACACCAAAAGCGCAAGCCTGTCACCATGTATCTATCATACCGTTTAAAATCTTGTGCGCTCTGATGCGTTGTCTTCCCAGGACCTGGGGACCCAGGTGATGTATTCCAGTCCGGTTCAGGCAAATACTTGTAAATGACTTATGCTGATTTGCGATGTCGATATACATATTTTGAAAATGGAGCACACCGATCTCTTGTGTTAGCAGATCCGCGGGCACTGCGGATAGTGAGTGTCACCAACAACCCTACTTGCTTGTCCATGAGGTTGTGAACAGAAAACCTTTAGTCTTCTTGGATAGTTCTCAACAGCAGTAATCCTTGTTCATGAACTCTTCGCCGCAGCTGACTTCACCGCAATTCCTTAATGTATTGGCGGTAAAGATATTGGTGAATATTGTATCTTTGCTTGGATAATTGTTTCATTTGTATTGGCGCAAAGAGCGGGACATACATTTCCGTCATTCTGTAATTTTTCTTACCTACGGTAAGAAAACCAAAGGTAAAAAGTTTGGCGGATAGCTGTGTTACAGTGGGAAAACGCATTGGAAAGGTCCAGATGTACCGCAATCAGTAAACGGAGCTCCGATGGACAGGCGTGCAGTCGATGGGGCGGTAGAAGCCTGGAGAAGGCCCGTGTCATCACAACTCACACACGGCGTGCCACAGTGTGCGGTGGCATGGGTGTGCGAGGGTCAAAGGCTTCGTGCGCTTGCCGCTGTTGCCAACAAACGGTTTGGTTGACGATGAATTGGATGATTGTGTCTTTTTTATATTCCGGCCTATATATGTATAGTTATATAGCGTGGAGTGACGCTGGTAGTTTCGGCGCTTGTTTGTGTACCGTACCGTAACCACCCAAACCTATTGGTGACCGGATTATTGGTGATCAGGCTCAAATTTTGGCGACATTTTTTGCGGTCTAATATTGGTGAGGCTGGCCGACAACACTTTCCTAATCTGTCCTAACAGTTGGTGAGAACCCTGCGCGCTGCTTGGTTTCACGCAATTAAAGGTTACATAAACCAGTACAAGCAGTAT